>VNKF01007954.1:45551-314417 GCA_008044355.1 Drosophila lacteicornis
TTTTTTTTTTTTTTTTTGTGGTGTGCAAGGACGCGGCAGAAACTGATAAACAGACACACTCGCGCACACACACGCCTCAGTGCGCCCACGTGCCGCATTGGAAAGTGCGTGAAAAGTTGTAAAAAGAGTCCGTAGTATTCAACGACCTCTGAATTCATTTTTAATTGCATATTTTTTGTGGAATTTCAGCAAATAGCAGAATTCTGCATGCAATATTTTTTGTGGGCTCTGGTTTTCGGTTTTGGAAGGCAGCCAAAATGGGAATTGTTATGCAAAAAACACTGAAGAGTGCAAGGTAGTGAAAGGTAAGAGCTAAAAGTTATTAACTAGAGTTTAAATGAAATATATAAATAGATATATTAATTTTTAAATTCCTCTAACTATCTAAAAATGCCTTAAAAAATACAGGCATGTAACCTCTTACCTTACTTACAATTTAAAAAATATTCATAAATGACAAATCAATTGCAGAACCAACATAAGAATTTTAAAAATAATATTAGGGTATTTCCCTTAACGTTTACCAATGACTATTCAATAAATACTTAAGCTGTGCTTAAATGAAATATTTAAAATGGTAATATAAGCCTTTGGAATAAATTAAATGTCTTTAAAAATACAAGCCTGTAACTTTTTACTTTATTTACAATTTAAAAAATATTTTTAAATGACAAATCAATTGCGGAACCCAAAAAAAAAAGTTGTAAAATAATATTAAAGTGACTATCCCGTAAATATTTAAGCTCTGCTTAATTTAAATATTTAAAATGGCATTTACTGCAATTAAAATCCTATTAGAATCCTATTAATTATTCACACAATTTCCTTTTTTAATTCCCCTCTCAAATTACAGCTTTTTGCTTTGTGTAACAGCACCAAAAACTAGAAAAACTAGCAAAAAACTACCGAAAAATTGCAATTTAAATGTTGCCCTGCTTTTGCTCGGCTCTCCGCCTGGCAAAGTAATTTCAATTGAAATTGTTCAGCAAATAGTTCAGTGCCGTGTTTCGGCATAGATATTCCACATGAAATAGCTCTTCTGCCTGCTGCGATTCCAGCTAAATCATAAATAAGCTTGGATTTCCATGGCGGTGAGTCTAGAAATGTTATTAGATTACTTTCGCTTGACATTTTCCGCATTTTCTTGTTTATCTCGGGAAAAGCAACCCGAATTGTTGGCACTTTTTCATTTTCTCGTCAGGAAGCTGTGTGAGAACACTTCTTTTCGATAGTTGTCCTTACTTTGTCCTGACAGATAATTGATTACACGCTGCCGCATTTCGCAATTGATTGCAGCAAGTTTGCGACACTTTTTGATTGATTACCTTAAATACAGTTTCTTAAATCCGCAATATAGAGAGATAAGCTTACCTGCAAATATATAAGAAATAAAATTCAACAGTTAGTTAAGTTTAATTGAAACAATTAGCCTACTTATTTAACTGTGGAGTGTGGCTGCCTCTGGGCTTAATAATTATGTAATTAAATGTTAATCGACACAATTTGAGCAATTAATTTAAGCGCCGCAAGCTCTCTGCTGGAAAGCTCCTCTACTGGCCACATTTGACGCTTCATTTAATCGAGTTAAGACCAAAAACTGTCAACCAAGCAAGAAAGCAAAGCAGGCAAGCTGGCAAGCAGCTTACCCGCCCACAAATCGTCACCTCATTCTGCAAAATCACAAAAAGTTTCAACAAGTCACGCATTCAATTAAAAGCTCCTGCTTACTCTGAGTTTTCCCCACCGCTTTTCATCCCATTTTCAACAGAAATTTCCCTCTTTCTCCCCGGATGATGACTCTGCGTTAATGTTTGCGGATTATATCGCGCCAAGGCCTGAAAAAATACGAGTGCGAGTGTGCAAGTGTGCAAATAAAAAGCAGGCTCGCATAATGCATTTAATTATTAACTCGCTCTGCTTTCTCGTGGGATAATTCGAAAGTTTTCCTCGTACTTCGGACCAAAGTTGTAGTGGCCCACATTAGCAATTTCCTTGCCTCGAGGACTTGCATTTTCTTCTCTCGAGAGTCCTTGACTGGCTTCCACTTTCCCCGCTACATATTACAACATGTGGGTCCCAATTTGCTTTGCAAGTTTCTCTACAAGTTGGACAACTTTCAATTAATTGCCAATTAATTTCGACCAGATCCAAACTTGGCTATTGACGCTTTGGTCACTCCCTCTCACTAACCCTTCAAAAGGGGAAAGTTTTCCATCATTTAATGGTGTGAAAATTCATTAAATAGAATGTTTTCAAGAGTGGATGCTTGATGGTTTTCAATGGAAATTCAAATGGTTGTTTATCGAGCGTTTTTTATGCAGTTTTTCTAGTTTAAGCTTTGTAGGAAAAAGTTTATACTCTTGAAATTTCAATAGAAAGAATTCTGTTATATTTTTATTCGATTTGCTTTGAGAGTTTTGTAATGAAAAGAAAAATTTAGCAGTATATTAAAGCAAAAACCTTTAATGTTATAAGTAATTTACATCGAGTTACTAAGAATAAACTGTCTCTGGAATTGGGTTAAAGATTATCAACTTACTACTCTAATTACCTTGATTTACTGGGAAGTAGACTTCAGCTTCCAATTATAAACTATTTTCCTTTAGCAAGCCATCTCTTCTGTGACCTTGATAATATCTACATATAATTTCTAGGAAACCTGACTTCCTTGGAAACCTAAAAGCTTTTACTACTACTTCCAGGAACAAATTATTTCCTGTTAGTTCCTGTTAACGATTAAAAATTACTTACAACCTCCATCAAATGCAGTATACACTTTGCAAATAGAATTTTCAATGAACAGTATGAAAATTAAAAAGAATCTACTTACAAACTCGAGCATTTCTCTTTAACTTTCACCTCCATTCCGCATTTAAATTAGGATGCACAATCTTTTATATGCTAGAAAATTGCAAAAGTTTTCCCGGTCATGCCAGCCAACTCACTTTCCTCGGACTGCCTCCTTTCCCCTCCTGTCATTGGAAAAGCTACGGCCATATTTACTCAAACACTTTCAGTGGCCCTGGCAAAAATAGTTCGTTAGCTGAATGCAAAATCGAAATATTTGAATAATGAAATGAATGCCTTTCGCAAGGGCTAAATAACTGATTGAATGACTCACTGAATGGAGAGTAAGATGTAGCTTGGACCTTGACTGCTGCTAGTCGGATTTATGGCTTGAAAATTGTTTATATTTTGATTGAATATTTCATAACCTACCGTTGGCATGCAGCAAAGTCTCTCTTTTCAGCTTGCCAGGGGCATAGATTTTCCATTTCCCTCCCGCAATCCATTATGAGAGCCCCCCTGCCTTCCTTGCGGAATTAGATTTTGTGGCAGCATCTCCTTACAAGAGCACGAAAATTTGGCAAACTCATGCCAAAAGTCTGGTAATTGCCACAGCACACACACGTGTTGGCCCCACAAAACACGGAGAGCACAATTTCCAAATGGCCTTATGCAATTCATTGGGCAAGCCGAAATGATCCTAGAACTCATGCCAGAAGTTTGCGCAGTAAAGATATTATGGGAACAGTAAGAGAAAATGCTATACAGTAAGTAATATTGGGGTAAAATCAGGTTCCTTAAAGCGTGAGTGGTGGCTTTGAATTTCTTTGACTGTGATTAGCAGTTTTTCTTTACACTGTTTATATTCAAAAAAAATTTTAGTAACTTATATTTACCTTAGGCAATGCAAACAATTTACTTTTTATTATAAAGAAACAGTTATCAACATTAAATATTGTATTCTTGCAAACATAGGGTTTCTAATTTCTCTTATCTTTTCCCCATCATCAGCAACATATTTTCCAGTGCCCACATAGAATAATTTTCAGGAATTCACTAGAAGCATACAACAATTTTTATTACGAGCAAATTGTGAACACAAATCGATCAAAATTCAAGGCGACAATTGTAGAGAAAAGTCTGCTCTCTGCCTCAAACCCACAATTTCCAACAGCACAATATACATTTCTCGTTTCTCATCTTTCTCCAGGGCAACTTTTGTGCCAGCTCAATATGCAATTCTTGCCTGCCAGCAAATGCAATCAAATATGTGAGAAGGGCGAGGGCTCAGGAGGTTAAGAATTCAGGACGAGAAAGGACCAAGCCCTCGCAGGCGGCAATTGCATTGAAACTTATTTTTATTGACACTTTCTGGGGCTGCTGCTGCTGCTCCGCAAATGTTCAACATTTGCATATCGCCTTCAATGGCCTTATTGAGTATCATCGTTCGACAGGCAGACACAGGGAACCCACTCGGGTAAATCAGTCTGGCAATAATGGGGTTCGTTACACGCAGAATCACACAAATAACCAACGGATGGAGGCGAGTGGAGAGCCTTGATTGGATGGATGATTCGGGGAAACAAATTTAAGGCCAGCGGTTTTCTGAATGAATCAATTAATGAGCTCGAACTCTACTTGTGTGCTTGCAGCTCGGAAATAAATGAACAATTTTATGGAAATTTCAATAAATTTCTTCTGATAAATGTCTTTTTAAATGAGAAATAAAATTAAGCTATGATAGAGTAGTTTTCTTATTTAAAAACAATTTTTAAGGACCAGATATCACTTTTAATTATAGTAAATCTATACACCCTTTTCTTAGTTTATTCCCTTTCCTTTATTAATAAATGTGTGTTAAATGAGAAATTATTTAAAATTTACTAGGGTAGAGATAGATAAAAATAAGCTATGATAGAGCAGTTTTCTTATTTAAATACTATTTTTAGGGTCTAGATATCACCTTTAATTTCCCCTATTTCTTCTTCTAAGTCTGCCACCATCTGGCGCTATTTTCCAGCTCAAATTTTAAAGCCCCATCCCCACTCTATAAACTATCAAATGCAGCTTTCTGTCCCTCACTCGTGATCGACACTTTAAGCTCTTTGTATTTGCGTCAAAGTTGACACAAAAAGCGAGCGCGCTCATAAAAGTTTTCAATAAAGTTGCAGGCTTAAGCCTAATCGCTCCTTCGCCCACAAAAAGGAAAGAAAGAAAAATCCTCCTCCGCCGCAGCTGGACGCAGCTGCAATTCGGCGGTGGCGTGGTTCCTCTTTATGGCTGACCACGCCCATTATTCTTACACACCCACACACACATCTCAGCCATACCAGCCACTTTCCCAAATATAACACACTTTATTACCGCCGCCATAAAACGCTGCAATGGCCAAAGACCAAATGTCCAATGTCCAGGGCCATGTTTCATAGCAGACATTGGAGGGCCTGGGAAATTGAGGAAAATCCCACTGAACGCCCGAAAACAGAGGGAAAATCAACAGTTGAACTGATTTAAATAAAGGAAAATGAAGAAGAATCATTGCTTAAAGCTAGCTCTTAAGCTGACTTAGTACACTCATAATAATTGTAGCCCTATATTAAAGAAATTCGCCATAAAAATTTATTTTTTCTTAATACAAGAAATTTTTTTTCTAAAAACAATGACATTTTTTCTAAAAATTAGAAAAAAAATTCTATACTGCAGGAAGCGCCATAGAAAGAAGAAAAATTGTCTATGCTTTAGAAAAATATTCTTTATTTTTAGAATTTATTTTCTGAAATCTAGGAAAGATTTCTATAAAGCTGAATTTTTCTGAAATACATTTCCTAAAAACGAATACCCTAACCACAAGAAATCTTTTCTAAAATATATTTATTTAAAACAAATTGCCCTAATTTTAAGCAAGAATTTTATAGATTTTAGAACGTTTTTCTTTACTATTAGGGCATTTTACCCTACTACTTATGGTTAGCCTTTCTGGAAGACAAAAATAGGGCGAATTCTTGAATTTAGGGTTAAGTTTGATTTGAGTGTAAAAGTTCAGACACTCGAATACTTTTTGTGAGAGAAGCTATAAGGTAACCCGGTTATCTTATGGAAATTAAAACTAATTTAAACTAATTCATTTATTTTGTATTTTTCCTCTAGCATTTCCCCCATCAAGTCTCACCTAAACTCCTCTTGACCGTGGCACGTGGCTTGTTGGATCCACTGTTCAACGTGACCGCTATGGTGGCCGTTGTCCGGGGCTTCTGCGGCCCCAAGGGCTTGGCAACTACGGGAAATGGCTTCTGCTGGCGCATCAGGGTTGGATTCTGGCTCTGGTTCTGGTTCTGGTTCTGGCTTTGATTCGCATTCTGACTCGGTTTCAGGCTATGCAGATGGTGGTGCTGGTGGTGGTGACCACTCATTAGAGTGTGACTCGTCGTAGTCTGGGTCTCCTGGTTCGTGGCACTGGGCAGCGCAGAGGTGGACACCGAGGTGCTGGATCGCTTGTAGCCCTCGGTGAGGAAGGCCGGCGGCGGAGTGATCGGTGGCGCCGGTATGCACATCTGCTCGTCCACCGGCGAACTGGCCGCCGTGCTGGGAGCCGTGATGCATTCCCTAAGCCTCAAACCGCCGGGCTTCAATTGGTTACTGCTACTCCCGCTGGTGCTGCTGCAACTCGGAGCACTTGGGCCTGGGCCGGGTGGTGTGGTGGTCTCATTGCAGTAGAGCTCCAAGTGGTGCTTGTCGCAACGCCGCCGGCGGCGAATGTTCGGGGCAATGGTCTTCATTTTGGTGCCATTTTGGGTGCCATTCTGAGTACCATTTGTCTGCTGATTGATGGACGGTACGCCGTCCTTGGAGTTTAGCCGGATGTAGTGGACGCGGAATATCCGCAGAGGTTGCTTCTGCTGTTGCTGTTGCTGCTGCTTTTGCTGTAGGTACTCCTTGTAGGTTTGCCGTCGCTGCTGCGGCAGCTGTTGCTGCAGCAGTTGCTGATGTTGCTGCTGCAGATGTTGCTGCTGTTGCAGATGTTGCTCTTGATGTTGCAGTAGCTGCTGCTGCTGCTGCTGCTGTTGTTGTGGTTGTTGCTGTTGCGGTTGCAGATTTTGCAGCATTTGGTGAGTAGTTTTCTACTCTTTTTGTAAAATCTATGCCCGACGTATACGTGATATTTTTGGTTAGGGAAAATGCTGCAACAGCATTTAATGTGTTCTTGTAAATATATATATATTTATTCCTGTTTTTGTTATTGATTCTACTGTTTGCCAAGTTAAAATTGAAACGTTTTTCCTTCCAGTGTTCTCTTGTAAATATTTATTCTTCGTTTATTATAAATTTATAGAAAATAGTAACTGTTCATATATATTATATTGCATAAATTCATATATAGGCATATATATTTATAATAATATTTATTTGATTTATTACATTTATATATATACGTTTCTCTGCTTTAAAATGGAAGCTTTCAATTGCGGCGTTTTGTAACTTTGTTTGCTTTAATTTGTATAGTGTTTCATCTCGGTTCCAGCGTTCGTTTTATTGTTCTGTCTGTGTTTGCTTTGGCTTTTCGTAATTAACAAATATTTACTTGGTTTTGCTTTTGTTTGATTTGCTGAGCTTTTGGCTAAACCTTTGTCACATTCGATTTAATTTGAAGCGTTTATAGTATATAGTTTATAGTTATTATGCTGCTTACTTAAATAAAAGTTCACATTAAATGTTAGTTTTTGAAAGCCTCTTTAACACGCTTGTCTTTTAATATACTTGAGAGTTTTGTTTGGTTTTTAAATATCTTTGTTTGTATATATGTTATTGTAGATAGATATTATATATTATTTGTATATAGACGTATATATAGTTTTGGTTTATTTGCTGAGTTCTTCCTTATTTCCGACCCGTAGTTGACTTTAATTTCTGCTTCTAATCCTTTTAATTGTAGGTTTCTTTCTTTTGCTTAAAATCGTAGTATTTATTATTGTAGTTTTTGAGTTTGAGTTTTTTGCAGGAAACACAATAATTAGTTTTTGTAGTAACTTTGTTTCGGCTTTTCCTTTTCCTGTAAAATATGAGAGACAAGTCAGAATGAAGTCCCCTTCCCTGGAGAAAATCTCTCTGGGAAAACTTCTTTATGAGCTTTTGGATTTCGGTTTTCCGTTTTCCGACTTTCTGAGTGTTTTTCCTGTCACACGCCCATTGAAAACGCTAATCAAACAAATGACTCGGGAGGGGCTTGGCTTTAGCCCATTATGTAAATGTTTGAAAAAAGGAAAACCAAAAATTAATGACTTGGCAGTAGCAGCAGGCCCAAAAAAAATAACAGAGGGAGAGAAAAGAAAATATGTTGCGAGGGTCTGGGCCAATGTTATTGATGCCAGATATTGAGGCATTGACGTGGCCGTATTGATAGCACTCGAACGTGACTGAAATATCGGAAATGTTTCGCAATTAAGAGCGCAAAGGAGGAGACGGAAGTGCAAATAATGTAATTTTGATGTTATTTGCGGTTTGATGGGAATTCAATTATGAGAATCCCTCCATATGCCACATCAAAAATCGCAAAGAGAGAGTGGAGGAAAAATGTGGGACATCAGGAGACAAATGAGGCATGCAATCCAAAGAAATGTCCTGTCATCGCAGCACTTATCCTGGCTGTTGTTGTCTGGGGGAAAATGAAAATGAAAAGGAAAGTGAAATTCCAATTCCTATTTCGAAGCTGGCAGCGTAATAAGCCAATCAATTCAGTGTCGGATGAACTGCTTCATTAATTTCACTTGCACCCAGAGAGAGGGAGAGATCCTTTGGAAAATGGAAGAAGAATTATGTTCACGGTCGCCACCACTCGCATGTAGCAAAAGTCACGTAAAGCTCAAGGGCGGCAAATTCGAGGAGCAACAGCAAATAAGCCTGCTTAGCTTGGCTTTTTCCTCTTACAGTTTTTCCAGCTGCCACAGTTTATCCTCCCTCCGAAGGATACTTTAGCAACCATATCGATGGCCATTTGCTTGGGCGGGCTCCCCAGCTGGTCGCCTTCACCTAACCCCTCTCGGTATTATTATTTATGTATCCCGCAGATACTCGGCTCGCATTTCGGTCTCAGGTGCGTATTTTCTGGTTACAAAAAATATATACATTCGGCCTACACTGATAAAAGAACTAGGGGAGCTAGAAAATTATAGTTTCTATAAAAGAACAATTGGTATAAATTAATTTATAACCAAATTGTACAAATTAAGCTAGTTTTCAATATACAAAATTCTTAAAGACTTATTTCAGGTAAATATAAAGTTCATTACATTTTTTTCTCTATACAAAAACTGACCAAAAAACACAACCAACTAAAAGTCGTCTGCCAAGTTTCAGGTTTAAGGTCAGTAAATTATAATTTGAGTGGCCGTTGGCCGCTGGATAATGATAAAGTTGGCTCTAACGATTTTCCACTTCAATTTGCATCCCTCTCTTTCTCTTTCTCTGGAAGTCTGCCTGCTGCTGCTTATCTCCTCGCTCTAATTGCCAAAAACTTTTCCCATTTTCCCCCGTCATGTGAAAATCCGTCTCTCATGTGGATTGAGTGAGTGGCTTCTGCCGCTGCTACTGCCATTTGTTATGTTTATTTTTGCCTCAATCGAATTGAAATTTTCGGCAATTTACTTTCTTAGTTGCAAATAAAACTTATAATTGAATAGCTATTCGAATGGGCGTGGCTAGGCTTCAGTGCTTCAGTGTGTGTGTTGTGTGTGTTCGAGGCTGATTCTCAGTTATTTGCTGAAATTTCTGGTTCTATTTTTGGCCAAAGTGTGGCTTTTATTTACTAAGAATTTATTTGTAAAGACATGATTGAAGTATTTGTGCTGATGGGATTAGAAATGAAAGTGGCAGCAGAGATAGAATACAAATAATTGAAGCAATTAAAAGACTTGTCAGTCTTTCCTGTAATTTATCCAATTAATTGTAGATGGCAAACAGTGGGTTTCAGGACTTTAATTGCCTGGGAATTAATTTATTGACTCATTTAAATGGGTAGAGAAAGTTAAGGTAAAGTTCTGGCCACCAAAAGAGTAGAGTTTTTTATTAAAAGTAATAGTTAATGACTCAATATTCATAAGCAATGAGTTTATTAACCATATTTAATGTATTTTTAATTTTATGAATACTTAACAACAACGTATTCCTTTTATAACATTCAAAATAATTTAATGTATATTTATTTTCACCTACAATTTGTATTTTTCAGCAAATAATAAAAGCATCAGCCCGAAATTTACATTTCATTTATTCTTACACACGAAATTATTTCAATATTTAAATATGTTTCTGTTGATTATATTTCGTTGATGCTCCTCTCGCATAAATTCGTTAAATCAAATGCATTTTGCATATATAAAAACACACAATTAATTGCCAAACAACAACAATAACGACGACAAGAGTTAACAAGAGTTTTTCTGTTTTGATGTCGAGCGAACCGAACACCTTGACTTTGTGTCTAGGCCATATTTTCTTATTCTCTTTTAGATTTTCTCAGCCAAAGTCAATGCACTTGCTTGTTTAATTTCCAAATTAATGGTTCCACTTGGTTCTCAGAGATATATATTTCAATATTTCTCTCTATTTATTAGGCAGAGTGTGTTTTCGCTTTCATTCACGGCCGACGGCAAAGATTTATTTATTTATTTTGTTGTTGATTTTTGCGCATAGCACCGAGAAACAAAATCATAAAAACGAAGGCAGCCAAAGCATAAAAATTTGTAAATTAACTTCACACACACACACTTTGGCAGATAAATACATTTAACAGCTCATAAAAAAATTGAGGGGAGAACATAAAAGTTACCCGATTAAATAAGGGAAAGGGATGAGGGTAAATCAACTCAATGGAAAACGAAAAGACGCGTTAATTATCCGGATCGTATCACATCACAATTTGTTTGGGCTTTGAGTCAATGATGAACATTTCCCGAACTCGAACTCGAACCCCGTCTGTGGTGTCTTTTATTTGTTTATTTTGCTCCGAATGTACAAGTGGCTCTCTGATTGGATGGGTTTTGATTTTGTTTCTAATTTTGGGTTATGTTCTCTGTGATGTTTTCTATATTGTGTTCAGAGGTCCGACGGGCTCGAGAATTGCCAACAAACTGATGCCAAACGGAAGCCGTCCCAATGTTTTTCATGTCGGGAACGGCGACGAGCGAACCACACACAAGGCGATGGAGGAGCCAAGTCCAAATCCAACCAACCAACCACCCAAGAATTTTCCCATTTTCACTGATAAGCGACGCCGCTGCCGCCGACCAGAGAGAGAGCGAGCTTTTTCCGCTTTTTCGTGCGCTCTTTAGGCCACGCTCTCTTTTGTTTCGGCCACGTTTTGGCTTTGTCAATTAGCCACATTATGCTGGCAGAGACAATGGTGCCATAAAGCAATTATTAATGACACCTTGCAATCCTTGTTCGACTGCATAATTTAGCGGGTTCCACAAAAGTTTCATAATGAAGCCTGTCACTTCGGTTAGAGGAAGGTTTGCATAATGGCGGCTTCTGGCTCTAAAAATTCATATGAAAAAGTTATGGAATAATGTATGCAATGGCAGAAAAGAGTTCTGCATTTGACAGTTTTTGTTAGGATTTTTAGGGTGCCATAAGAAGGGATAATCCTAGAGCAAGTTGTCCCTTTTTTTAGGAGGAAAAACTAGGATTAATAAGTAGCTGCGTTGTTGTTTATAATTTATAAATTACATTATATTAATAATATTTAACTCATACCAAGGCAATGAACATATATTAACGGATTATGGAAATTTCCTTGGGCAATTAAATTTAGCATTTAGCTTGTAAAAAAATTATTTAATACATTTAATACATTCTAAAGTAATTATAATTTATTTTGAGTGCCAATAGTTTCAATATTATTATGATCTTTACGATCTTTTTAATAAAAATGTTTCTTTTATGTTTTAAACCAAGTTATTTTAAAGTATTTTATATTTTAAATAATTTGTAACCAACATTTCCTAATAAATTTAAAGATTTGAGTAAAGAAAAATATAAAATTAAATATTTTGGAGTAAAAATAGCTCAAATACTTTAATATTTGCATGATTAAAAAACATTTTAGTTAAGTATTTATTATTATTACTTATCATTGTTTTGCTCCCCAAAGAAAATCAGCATCACTGCGTATTTAGAGCCTTTTTGATTTTCCCCAAGAGCCCAAAGCTTGAGAGTTTTTCTCTTTGCTCGCCAAAGCTTTTCTCCGGCTTTTCTCTTTGGCGCTCTCATTGGCCATTACGCTTTCGGGAGTGTGCGAGAGTGTGCGAGTGTTTTGTTTATGCCATGTTTGTTGGCCCGGCTCGAGAGCCTGTTGTCCTGTGCTCCCCGTTTTCCGTAGAATTTCCCCCTCGATTTCGCAGCTGCATGAATGTTTTCCCCTCGATTTTCCCCCATTAATGCACGCCCACACAGTCTGATTGAAATCATCAGGAGGCGGCAGGAGTTTTGCGGCTAGCCAGGCACCAGGCACCACCAGCACCAGGCACCACCAGCAAAAGGGGAAAATGAAATGAAGCTGGAGGAAAGCGGGAAATGCAAGGAAAAGCGGGTGGGCCACGTGCGTCAATGCAGCCACCAATACCACTGCAACTTGCCATGGTCATGGCCACGTCAACGCTTTGGTATTGGTGTTTGCCTGTTGCACATGCAACTGGCAGGAAAAGCCAAACAACAAAAACAACACAGCGAAAACCCACAGAAACCCAATAATATAACGCATTTTCCATATTTAATGCAGCACGAAGAGGGAGGAGGGAGTCGCCCAAACAAAGGAATCATAAATTTAATCAAAATCGAGCCCGGCTTTGTTTGTTGCCTTCATAGAGCGCGAAAACAAGCTGATGAATTATTGTAATTAAGTGAGCCGAAAAAGGAAAAGCAAAAGCCTTCAAAATAAGCGGAAAGTGTGGGAAAATCGAGGGGTTTTTCTTGGGATGGGATGGGGCAAGGGCAAATTAATGCCGAATGGCATGTGGCAGACAAGTGGCAAATTAAAAGAGCCCAAGTCCAGGTCATTAGCGGAAAGCAGACAATAACAAGCAGGGTATTCAAGTGAATACAGGGTGTTATGGTGTTATGACACTGCATTAAAGTTCTCCTTAATTAGAGGCTTATTTTCTTTTATTTTTATTTTTTAGATCTATCGATTTTGTCAATTTTATAAAGGGCCCTATAGTCATCTTGTTTGTACTTTAGTAAGACCCTATGTTCTCTAATTAATGAAGTTTTTAATGCAGTATTATAACACCATAAGACTGTTAGTGTCTCAGTTACACGGAAACGGCATCCTCCAAAACCTTTGCACTCGCCTTCTAATTATAATGTTCTATTATTATAAAAATAAATTTAAAAAAAAAAAAAAAAGAGTTACCAGGCTTTTCAATGAATAACCAGGCTTTTCAACGATATAAAACCCTTAATTTATAAATATTATGCTTAAATGGTTACTGCTTGTTTAGTTTCTAAGAGTCATATAAAGTACCAAGGGTTTTTAAAATGATTTAAAAAGTGTTACCAGGCTTTTCAATGATTTAAAATGAGTTACCAGGCTTTTCAATTATATAACACTCTTAATTTATAAATATTTGACTTAAAAGGTTACTGCTTGTTTAGTTTCCAAGATTCCTATAAAGTATTAATCCTTTATCCTTTAACTAACGTTGTCCTTCGATTTAAGGTAAAGTAATACCGAATTAAATCACATTTCCTGAGCTTTATTCCTTTAATTTCCTTCAATTTAAATATTTATCACAACCAAATACATATTAAAAATTCCAACAGTTGCTTGCAAATTCCTCAGATCCCTCTTAAAATAATATTTACCATTTAGTTTTCCTCAGAGAGCTGAGAAAAGGGAGCCCAGCATCAGGAAACTATTCAAAAGCCAAAAGGGAAAGGGAAGAAGGAGAAGGTGGCGCAGAAATAACTTTACCGTTGATGAGCAAACACTTCAAAGTCATAACTTGATGGCACTGACTGTCGCCTCTCATTTCCTCTAATGTCCTTGGCCGTGTCCCTGTCCCTGTCCTCGTCCTTTTTGCAGCATCAATGCCAGGCTCCATCATTGTCATCTAGGGGACTCTGACACGCCGAAAAGGAAGTGCGCGCCCACAAGGTTAAGCAGCACCAGCTCTAAATATAGTATTTTAGCACGAGAGTGCAAGAGGAGTCAGGAGCTGGTGGACACAGTGGACAGTGATTTGAATTGAAATTCCCCGCAATCTCCAGGGCAACCATTTAAGGACCGAAAAACAGAGAGCTAATCAAGGCCGGGAATACGTGGAAATTCCCTAGACGCCAACAACTGACTTCATCTCTCATGCGCAACAAGGGAAAATCCTCGTCGGAGGATAAGAAAATGCAGAGAAAATACAAAAGGAAAATACAAAGAAAAACCAATGCCAAATAGTCAAGTATAGAAAACACAAGTTTACACAAGTTTATGGATCCCATACAAGCTGCGATATATGTGCGACAGCCACGCAATGAATGCCGAAAAAGCGAGACCCGAAAGCGAAAGCGAAAGCCAGATGGCGAAAACTATGGCGGCGGGCGTCCTTCCGCTTTTGTTCCTTGAAAAAGGAGGCGCCAAAAGGGGTGGTGGCAACTAGGGAGGTTAAAGGGAAAACACAACAAACAACAGATAGCTGGGCAAGGAATAATAACAAAAGGGATGTCGGTGGCTGCCAGCATCATGAGGCAAAAATGCCAAGGAAAATAAAAAATAAATACCAGAAAATGCAATTCAAAGATTTTCGTGAGACAAACAAACAATAAAAAATAAGAATTAAAAAATGTACAGCTCTGGATAAGATATTAGGGGTAATTATGAATAAACAAAAAAATTATTTTTATATTTTTTGTAAATATATAAAACTGATTTAAAAATAAATTCTATTTTTTCCATAATTTACAGAATAATGTTCTTACATTTATAAGGTTGTTCTTCTATAATAATTTATATATCTTCCATTTATTGTACAACAATTATTTACCTAAAAATATAAACAAATGATTTTTAAGGAAATTTAAAGACTAGAATCAATTAAGCAAATATTTTTGATGGATTAACTCCATAATTAAAGACCAAAACTCATTAAGAAATTAATCTAGAACCAATTTTGTATGCATATTTTACTCGCTACACTATTATAGCGCCTATATATCCCGCTCAGTTGTAAATAAAGAACAACAAAGGACAAATAGCTGGAACAACACACAAAAACTGCTTACATAATCACAAAAATACATAGTAGGAGTCAGGGGAGACAGAGAGAGAAAGAGCCCAACACGTGCGAGAGAGAGGGTAAGCAAAGGAGAGGAGCCAATAGAAAGAGAGAGAGAGAGGGAGCCTTGAAGCCTGAACTTGGCTTTCAATGCTGTGCGACTTGAACTTGAATTCGGTTTTTGCCGACAGCAGAACGGCACGTGCTGGCCAAAAGCGGAAAAGCTTTTTCCCCGATTAGCCAGCCGCAAAAGCTGCTCTCTTAGCATTTTCCCCAGCAGCCAGAAGGACTCTCTTACGTACAAAAAAAAGCCTTCCCTTTCAGCATTAAAAATGCCAGTGACGCAAGTTATCAAAAATTTATCAGCCCAAAGAGAGAACAAGAGCAACAGGAATAACAATTGTCCCCTTCCTCCTCTAAAAAAAACCACCTACACTATTTTGGTTCATAACTCTGATGGTTTAGTTTTTCCTTTCTTTTTCGGACTTTCTGGGATGCAAACAGGTTGTTTGCTCGGTAGACAAAGGCACCAATTTTTGAGTAGTTTCCATTCGGGGGCGTATACTTGATTTTTGCCAGAGCAAGAGCCAGGAGCCGGCGAATTGGCCAAATTAAATTTTAATAATTAAATGCAGACCAAGACGAAGGCCTAAGACCAAAGGCACGTGCAAAATTTGCATGCGAAATTCGGTTAAGAACTCGGCTCAGCGAGCACATGCCGTTGCATAAATAAAATCGCTTTAAAGCACCCCGCACACCCACACACACACACACACACGGGGAAAATGACAATGACAGGCGATGATGCGGATTTCAGGGATTGCGGGCATGGAGCTGGGAAAATTACTAGCGATACTATCGAAATATCGATTATGAGTGGGTAGACATTAAGCGATAGTAAGATAATAACTCAAAGGAGTTTCTAAGCAAGTTATAGGTGATCTTTAAACCATTTTCTGATAAGAACGACATTTTAGATTAATATTTTTAAGTTATATATAAATGTTTATATATCATAATAAATTTTAAAAATTATTTAAAAATGTGCAACTGCACTTATTTCGGCAATTCCCAATTTGTTGCATACTTCTAGGCTTTTATTTTAAAATAACTATATTATTATATTTTATTGCATACTTTTGGGTGTTTTAATAAGAGATTTCAATTCTCTAGCGAATTTATAGTTTAACAATAAACAAATATTTCTAGTTTATTTAAAAAATTATATTTATTATATTTATTTTAATGTTGACCAATTTTATTTTTGTTACCTATATTTATATAATTCCCATAATTTACCTATTTTTACAACTTTTCCTTCCCTAATGCGAGAAGCGGAAAAGTGGAAAGGCGCTGAGAGTCTGGATGTGGCTGCCTGACAATGTCAACTTTGATTGAACGGACAGGACAGCCCCTGGAATCCTTCGATTGAGCAGAGTCCCTGAAAGCATTTGCATAAGACCTCCCCCCTCCTTACACAACGGTCAAAGGCAAGGAGGGGAAAGCGGATTGGTAAGCCGGCGAAAAAAGAAAATCATGTAAATCGCAAAGGAGGAATTGATGCAGGCAAAATAGTCGTTAGATAAAGAAAAAAAAAATAAGGAGAAGAGCCCTTCACCAAAATCGATACAAATTATTTCGAGTTATTTTTTGTAATTGGAAAGGGGGACACAGCTCAAAGGAAATTCAAATTGAAATGTTTTTTAAATCAGATGGAAATGTACAGGTGCTTCTGGTATTGTTTAAATTGGAAACGTGTTGACGTGGCTATGGTTGGTTGATTTTGCGTTAACGGAAATGTAGCTAGGACTTTATAATTGATGAATATGAAAATATTTTTAGATTCAGAGAATATTTATAATATTTTTAAAAGGAATTGTATTAAATTTTACTTGAACTTGATTTGTTTTAAAATAAATTTCAAGTTTAAAACGCTTTTGTTAATGTATTACATTATTTTCCATTAAATAAAAATCCGTCTAATCCATTATTCAAAAAGCATTCTAAATCGCAAGACATATCTTTACAATATCCACGCTGTAAAGGGTTTAAATCAGTCGCATATTTTAGCGTAATTCACAATGCATAAATTTACCCAACCAAATTCAATTTGCATTCCCTTAAACCACAAAAAAAATTGTCCCATATCGTGGTGCCTTAAAAATCCCCGCTCTTTTCCCCTCAATATCTTAAGTCATCTTGGGAAAAGGAAAGCCAGAGACAAACTAGTGAATCCTTGGTATCATCATCGCACGTAATTCATTTTTATGAGCTGCCACAACTTGTTGGCTCTGGACAGTTTTGGTCTTAGACCCAAACTTAACGAAAACAAATGATAATCATTTTCATTTTCCGCCCGCAAAATGCAAATAGAAACAACAAGCGAGGAAAATATAACCCAAGTCGACAAGGAACTTGGGCAAAACACACTCGTAGATAAATAGAAAGTCCTTCCCATGGCCAAGGTTGTCTACCTCCTTTTTTTTTGGGACGTGAGCCAAATTGCGACTTGGTTGCAGGAAAATGCCCGGCGAACAATGGTAGACAAAAGGAAAATCAGAGAGAGGAAGTCCTGCAGACAGGACAGCGACAATAAATAAATAGCCAACTGCAGACAAGTCCAAGGATAAGCTCATAATTAACTTGCTCAACGACATGTCGAAGCTGAATGAGCAGCTTAAATTGAAATTGCCCTGCCAAACAAAAAGTCGGCCCACTAAAAGGACACTGACAAACAAAAAGGAAAGCAAAAAAAAAAACATCATAAAATATAGTTGGGAAATTTTGGGGCATCGCAGGTAGAAATACCCTGCTTTTAAAATATCTCTAACAATATCTGATCTTCTATAAACAAATTGTAAATGTAAAAGCTAATAGGATTCCTTAACCTAAAAAAACATTGCTCATGAACCCTCTATAGCTTCCTGCTTATACATCTGCTTAAAATTATACTACCTTCACCTAAGGGTATAAGGCGAAAAAAAAAAATGTATAAATCAGAGGGCGACCAGGCCGACGAAGCACACAAAAAATTGTTGCACAAAAATGCGTTGTAATTGCCGAAATCAAATGGCCGTAATTTACGTTGACAGGCAATGGACAAGGACAGTGGCAGGCAGCAACTACAGTTTTATTTATGCAAATCTCCTGGCCCCCAAAACCAAGCCGAGTACGTGTACGTATACGGCGGTCGGTGTTCGGTGTGTGTAGGTGGACAGTTGAGGGAGCTGGCCAAAAATGTTCCATATTAGAATTATGCAAATGAGACAGTCAACATCGATGCAGGATTCTGGTTGGCTTGCCTTGGAGGAAATGGGGCTGGTAGGAGGAAAAACCTTGGAGCCAACATCCGATCGGAGTTTGCGGAACCAGAGAACAATTGGGGGCAATTTGGGACACAAGTTTAAGCTGCTCACCATGTTTAATTTGAGCAAATTTAATTTCAAGTTTACAAAGAAAACTTTTCATTCGAACTCACACACATTTTGTGAATTGGAATATATTTGTATGTGGGGGTTGCTAATGTCAACAAAGTCTAGTTTAAGTTAAATTAAACAATTATTAAGGTATTTACACCTTACTTTTAGGAAGTTAAGGTGGTAGGAACTACTGAATATTTTCCCCAAAGGTTTAAATTAAAAGTAATACAACATCTTAAAGATATTTATTTTTAAATATATAAATGTCTAAAATATAAATATATTTTGACAAATTTGTGATATATTTGGAAACTAATTAAGTAAGTGAACCAGTTTCCTTAGCAAATTAATATTTAACTTGCTAAAAAAATATATTTAAAATATTTTATTCGTTTTTCCGTCCAATTCCGAACTTCAATTTTTATAGCATACTTTGAGGCTCAATTTAAAGTTATTTCAAAAGCCTAAAATAGCTTTAACTATTTGCTATTTCGAAGTCATTCCTAAAATGGGCTCAACAGCTATCAAATATCTCAAATTAGTCCCCGAACTAAATCGAACTACTCGAGTTCGACGGTAATGTGACACATTAAGCGAGACCAATTGGATTTCGCCCGAAACTGTTGCCGGGAAAAGCCCATCCAGGCTGACTTTTTTCCTGGGGAATGCCTTTGATCAGCGGCTCATCATCGGGCGACGAGGAAATAAAGGGAATAAAAAATAATAATGTCAGGCCAAGCAGGCGGCGTTGCCGCCGCCGCCGCATACGGAATACTTTAAAAGGAATGCCGAAGGTTCCAGCTCGGAGATATTTATGTGTAATTTTTATTTTTTTTGCAGCTTCCTTCATTTTTGGTTTTTGTTCTTCTCTCTCTTTTTTTTTTTGAGGATGGGAAGGTGAAGGACATGGCATCGCATGTCCTTGCGTTCGGTTGCGTTCTATGTGTGTAATATATAAAGCAGAGATATCCGCTTGTGCACTTTCCCTCCGTAAATCAACGAAGAGCTGAGGAAAATCACTTAGGACCATGACGCGCTGCCCTGATAAGTTGGCGGTTTTTAAATTAATGGAGACGTTCCTTGTTCGCCAGCCTTCCTGCCCCAATGCTCTCTTATTTTATTCTTTATATTCCCAGCCAGCGAAATGGGCGTTGTCCTCGGCGCGATGGCTATTAAGTGTCTGTGTGCAGCTGCTTAGATTGCAACTTTTATGTTTTTGCTCCTACAAGATTTTTGATAATTCATGGCATGTGTTTTTCCTCCAGCTTTTCAATTTTTAGAGCTTCAATTGATTGAACATGATTTGTGATAAGAAAGAGAGAGGACCATAAAAAATATACACTTTATTTATTACAGTGTCAGGCCCCCATAGGGAAAGCTTTCCAAAAAGCTTTTACCCAGTCCAGAAGGTACTTAGCTGATTTTCCTACTTTCCCAAGCTTTTCGTGAGCTTTTTCTGTTACCTGACATCTTATTAACATTTTCTGTTATTAAAGTATTTGAAAAATTTAAATCTTAGGCGTTAAAAATAAAGGGTAACTTACGCCACAGTCGAAAGAGGGGGGCACAATATTCTTGGGAAAACTCACCTGCAATGAGAGAAAGCAAAGAATTTTATTATTCAAAAGTTGACAAGTTGCTTGAGCAAAAATCAATACAGAAAAACGCACGCTGAAGTGCACTTAAGAAAGGTATTCACACTCACACAAAAACACTGGCAAAAATATAAATAATAATCAAATAAATAATATAATATTAAAATAAAGAAAAGAAATTTTCATATAAAG
Source organism: Drosophila lacteicornis (assembly GCA_008044355.1). NCBI lineage: Eukaryota > Metazoa > Arthropoda > Insecta > Diptera > Drosophilidae > Drosophila > Drosophila lacteicornis. The sequence continues at coordinate 65,805 of VNKF01007954.1, forward strand.
TAGTTAAGAGCATTAACATTGTTACCTGCTACAAGTTATTTCTCTCAAACCCCTTGTAATTCCCAAGTGTCTTTCAAAAAGATTTTTGAAATTTTTAAATACATTTTATTTAATAAAATGTTCTATAAAATTACGAAATAGTTTTGACAATAAAAATACAACCAAACATTCTATTTCAGAAAGTCTTGATTTGTTTATTTTTTTGTAAATTACTTATAATTCCCAAGTATTTTTTCAGAACAAAATTTGGGAACATTTTTTTAAATATTATCTAGATATATTTATTTTTCTGTAAATTACTTATAATTCCCAAGTTATTTTTTAGAACAATATTTTTAAATTGCAAATTAAGAAGGTTGGACATAACAAACAAAATAAGTGCACGAATCTACAGACAGTTCTATAAATTATTTCTTAAATTGGATCTTATTCAAACCCGATTTTTTGCTGTGTCTATACAATTTGTTGTTGCTTTTGTTGCCGTTCAGTAGTCATCAAGTGGCCCCCCAGGCGACGACTGCGAACAAGCCGAGACGATGAAAAAGAGGCTCAGCAGACCACTTAACCTTGATGATCGGCACACTTCAGCTAAGCCCCACCCACTACGTATCCTTAACCCCTTTCCACAGATTTTTTCCCTTGCTTTTCTTCACTCAAATGTTGCTTTTGCCTGCCTTTGCCTCACTTTGAGAATTCAAGTCATCAAGATTAATGTCTGGCTGTCTCGCTCACGTTGTCGCTGAGATAAATCACAGGAAAATTGCCCACACGGCGTATGTGCAACATTTAGCTTAATTAAATCTCTGGCTGCCGAAGATAGTTGGACCAAAAGCGAAACACCATGAAGTAGATCAGCTCGAAGCCGCTGATGAGGGAGCAGCCAATGCAGACGCCCAGCACTCCGCCAACGTTTGCTGGTTTGGGGTGAAAAAAAGCACACTAAATAAATCAAATCCCTTTGGCTTGGACCATAAATAAACTCACACAACATCTGATACCAGGGATAGAGGTTATTTGTTCGGTACAGCTGCCGTCGTGGCGTTTTGAATTTTATATTTAATTCACTTCTCCAAGGATGCAGGCGGCCTTGGACTCGTTTAGTTAGCCTATAAAACAACAGATTGCAGAACGGCAGGCAGTTTGGACACTGTCCTGGCGACCAGTTCTCTGGGGATGTTTGGTTTTTATTGGAATAAAATTTAGTTTGACGAGAAATAAAATCCCATGGAAATTCCAGACTTACCCTCCACCAACTGTAGGCAGGATATGTTGGCCAAAGTGCAATATTTCTGCTGGGCATTGCTTAATTGAAAGGGAAATGGGGGCACACACTGACAATTAATTAGGCTGGCTTTAATTCTGCACTCATTAAGACACTTTTCCCTGTCCTCACCCTCTTGGGGAAAATAACAGCCTCGCTTCTCTATGGAATATTGCCTTAGTTGTGGATTTCCCTGAAGTTCCATAACTTCTATTTCCACAGCTGCCATTTCGCCTGGGTTAATGGTAATTCTACCCAACCAACTTGGAATGTGTACACTGAAGCCGTGGAAATTGCCAGCCTTTGGAAATTCATCCTCTTCGGAGGAATCTAGGAAAAGTTTCATTTCTCCTGTGAGATTTTGAGCTTTCGAAACGCAACAATATCCCTCATTGGTGGCTCTTAAAGTGAATAATTCGGAACAATTGGTAGCTAATTGATTCAGGGAACAACGTAATATCAAAGTTTCACAAGAGGGAGACAAGTTTAGCAATAGAGAAGTGATATTATTATCATGAATTATATTTTCTACCTCTTCTGATTTAACAGATAAAGGATCAAAATAAGCAGACAATAAACCCAACTCCTTTAAATAATACTCCTCTGATTTATTATTAGTTTTTCCTAGCTCCTGCGCATAATTATGCATTTTCCTGTGACTAAATCTGTAACCGCTGCATATTTTTAGTTCGGGAAATCTCATTTCATCTTCCAACACCTCAACCTCCGAGAGATCTGTAATTGTTGAGTAGCTGAGAAATTCCAGAATCATGGCAAAAACCGCATAGCTGGCAAAAATAATACCAAGATTGATAAACAAAAACCAGAAGATTCTCTGAATTCGACGTTTTCGTATAAAGTACAGCAGCCCGAAGCCATTGAGGCTGGTTTTTCGAAAATATTCCACAACAGTTCGATTAAAAGCAGTCACAGCTCGAGACATTTTGGTGAAACTAACCATTCCTTGGCCATCGGCAGGATGTTTTATAGCCACATTAGGGTAATTATGGTGCTCAAGCACTAGATTATCTGTCGGAGATAGCTCTCGAGTATGTCTGGAGTCGCATAAATTCCGTCAAATTATATTTAATTTATCAACAAGTTTTCGGGGCGTGTCTCAGCAGCCATTAATGGAAATGGCAACTGTCGGGTATCGTAAGTCGGACATGCAACGACTGTCAACAGTAATTTAGCAGAAAGTGCTGCAAAAGAAACACAGAAGCATACACACACAAACGAGGCTCTCAATAAACACAGATACACACACCCCCGCACATGCAAATCGAAAATATCACGCTAATGCCGAGGGGTTGCATATTAATGGGATGTACTTAGTAGGGAAACCCCATTTCCTACGACACAATCGTTGAATATATCATTAAATAGGAATATGACACTACATTGTTGCTTTATGGTCACACTTTTTGTTTAATGGATAGAATATTTTTTATATTATTTAAGATAAACAAAGAAAATTTATAAATATATGGGATTCTTGCGTATTTTAATTGTTACATGAAACGCTATTAATTACTCCTGTCAACGTAGTGTCATAGCCCCATAAATATATTTAATTTCTAAGCTATATATTTGAATATAAATATTTTTACGATCATCTCGTAGTTTACAATACAAAGTAAATGCAAATGCTTAATTTCTTCTCTATTTCTTCAGTATACAACCCACAACCTTTAACATTGTTGCGTTGACGGTCACACTTTTTTTTAAATAGATTAAATATCATATCTATTGTTTATAAAATATTTATTTCGAAAATAAATTATATTTTCGTCGTATTTTAATTGTATTAAAATATTGTCGCTTGCACTTATGTGTAATTACTTCTGTCATAGCCCCATAACCTCAATTAAATACTCCTATCAATGCAGTGTCATAACCAAATAAAAAGCTTATTTAATTTCAATTTATTTTAAGAGCCATATATATGGTCGTAAAAATATTTCTATGAAAGGAAAAACTAATTCAATACAAAGTAAATTAAATTACTTAATTCCCTGCCTTTTTCTCACATATAAATCCAACAAAAATACCCTCAATAAACCTGTTACAAACTTAAATCTCTCACACTGACTGCTAAACTAATCAGAGACATGCAGATAGATATATATATTCTTGTTTCCCCAAAGAGAAGAGCAAACAAACATGCGAGCGTATAATCCGTTCTCCCTTGTATATTCCTCCTCTCTGTCCAGCCGATAATAAACCAACTGGGCAAACAAGTTGAAGAGCTAAAACGCAGAGAATAAAACTAAATAAAAGTGAACAACAAATTCCAATAAGAAATACACACGAGATGATGAAGAAGAAGCAGCAGCAGCGCACACACAACCCACACACAATAATTTCCGGTTCAATTAAACGCTTGTTTATTTATTTATTTATACGTAGCTTTTACGGGTTGAGAGAAGCTAAGAATTCCTCGGGGAATGGGGTGAATGCGTTGTGTGTTTTCGATTTAATTGTGGAGGCACATATACTACCACGAAGAGGGCGAAGCAGAAGAAATGGGAGCAGAAAATGCCACTAATTTGTTTATGAATGAACTTGGCCCACACAACCGGCACAAATGTCAAAGATGAAAAAGATTTTTATTCAATTTGTGTGTTTGCCTCAATCATATCGCATTTCAAAAAAGTTCCGCTTCTGTTTACGCATGGAAGATGCGTTGATATTAAAAGAAAAGTTATTTTAGAAAATAAAAGAGCATTGAAGGATGCAAAAATGGAAACATTTTGGTAGCAGTCAAGGGGGTAAGTAGGTTAAATCAATAAATAAATTGAAAGAGCCATGGTTTGGTATAGAAAAGTTAAAAAAAGTTAAGTTATATGACTACAAATATATTATTAATCTTCCCAACCTTTATTTTGATTAGGTTTTATACTTGAAATATAATCTTAAATAGAACACAATGCTTGGGAAGAAACTTCAATATTTTCTCTAATTTAAATATTTAAAATTAGCTTATCCAAAATATAATTAAAATTAAAACCATAGAATTTAAGTGTTAAATCGCTTAATTTCCGAAAAGATCAGCTTTAATTACTTGGATGTAATTTCCCTTTAAACTATTAACCACAAATCATAAATAACTATTTTCTTATGTAAACCAAATACTATTTTTGACCAAATGCATTTATTTACCGCCCAAATAAACTCAAAATTGCTTCTGTAAAAATATTTACCACAGCTAAATAAGCGGAAAAACGCGGTTAATAGGCGAAAGGACACCTTGGGAGCTGTTAATCCTGTCAAGGAACTGGCGACCTTTAGAATGGATTAGCAAAGTGGTTAAAGGCGAATGCCAGTGGCGAAATTTATGCAGCCGTAAACGCGGGGAAATTGCCAAGAGCGGGGCAGGATAAAGGGTTGGTGGCTGGCGAGGAAATTGAAGCAGATATAAGATGGAAAGGAGGAGGACAAGGGCAACTAACCGCAAAATGATTGCATACTTTAATGGGTCAAGCACTTAGGCAGCCTCTTCTATCCTCTCACTTGCACACAGTCTCGCACACTTGCTCTCTCTCTCCCCTTGCAACCCTGTCTCGATTTCTCCGCTTCCGCTGCGAAATTGCATCTGTAAAAATAGCGCAAAAATTGAATAAAACTAACTAGTGGAGAGCTGCCTGCCTGGGCTGGCAAAGGGGCGTCTCTCTCGTGTGCCACGCATAAATGTGAAAGGTTAGGTTCCTGGCAATGCGTGCCAGGAATGCAAGAGCAGAAAGAGCGCACAAAGCAGCAGAAACCAGGAGAAAGTGGGCGAAGAAAGGGTTAAGTGCTTACTCATACTTTGTGGCTTATGGAATGCAAAGCAAAGAACCGGCTTACCGGGGAGAAACGGGACTTGGGAAAAGCATAAGGAAATGCTGCTGCTGGATAATGGCGAAAGGAGTGGCAAGAGAGCGGGGCAAGGAGCCTGCTAAGTGCCCAAAGGCATTCTCCTCTGTTTTAGCCAGTCACAGGAAATGCTGCTGCTGGGAAATGCCAGCAATTCACAAAGAATTTCAAATTCCAGGTGTTAAAAATAAAATACACGTTCATTAAATTCTTTAAAAGAAAATATTTCCCGACATATTGATTGGTTAAGGAATGTGCAGGGCAACTTAAGGAAAAAAAGCAGCTTGAATTTGAAAATTTTAATTTTTAATTTGCTTTCTAGTGCATAAAATCATATGGCTTTTCTTATACCCCAGAAATAATATTTATTTTTACTATACCTGTTTATTTATTTTCTGAAGGATATAACACCCCGTATGGACTTCTCCCAAAACTAACAACCGATCAGCCGTGAAATAAAGTGCAGCTCAACCTCGACTGACAATCAGGATAAACAGAGGAGGGTCGCCGCAATCCAAACAACTAGTGCACTTTACCTCCAAACGAATCAAGCCGACTTATACCTATATCCCAAAGCCCAACCAGATAAACAAGCTCAAGGACTGAATCATTATGCCAACCGACCAAATCCACAAGCATTGCAATCGAGCTGCAAAATAACAAGGAAACAAGTGCCAGAAAAAGCCAAACATAAAAATCACATTGCACTCAAAAAGGCTATCGAGTAATTTACACACAGGGACATGGACATCACGAAAAACACCGAAAACTGACAAAACACACACACAACTAAGGCAAGGAAAATGCACAAAAAAAGCCAAAATACTCGCGTTGCTATAAAAAATGTTAAATTGAATGTTAAAGGCATTTCAAGTCACTGTTAAATGAACTTAAGGGAACTTTTATAGGAAAAGGATACAGAGAGCAGAGAGGAGAGAGAATGAGAAGAGCGAGCGCGCAGGATGCAGAGCGCAGGCTCTCAGTTCCTCTAAGTGTGACGTCGGTGTCACGTCGGTGACGTTGCATAGAAAAATGCGAAAATGCGTGTGAAACAGGAACACCAACAAAAACCGAAAAAAAAAAATCGAAAAGCATGACAAAAGAAAAAGCCTCGAGCTGCGCTTGTCGACCCGAGATTTTCTTCGAGTGACGCCTAATGAGCGGAAGGAAAAACCGAACGTGTGAGCTGAGGAAAAACTGCGGGGAAACTGCGTGGGTGGCCTGTCGACAGGTCGACGATTGACAGCAGAGTGGTCATCCATTTGGTGGAATGGGGTTCGACTGGGAAATACTCTGGTGCAGTGCACAGAACTTTACTAAAACTTTAATGGAACTTTGGCCCCAAAAACTATTTTTCAATTAAGCTGCAACTTTGCCAACTTGAATTGTTTCAGAGTTCACAACAGACACTCGAAAAAGTTGAAACAACGAAGATTTAGTTGGGTTTTTTATGGAGCGATGATATTTTCAAATAAAGTTCAATGTGTTTTCTTGTGGTCTTTGGCTAAGTTGAGTCTTTAAGCCTCGAAAGCAGTTTAAACTTTGTAAAGTAACTAAAGAAATAGTGTAAAGATATGAAATCAATTAAAATGGTGCCAAAAAGTATGCTAGAAATTTAATTTTACAAGGAAACATATTTAATTGCATACTTTTGGTCACCTTTTTTAATCATTTGAATTTTTAACTACCCCTTGCTTATCCTTTAAATACACATACATACTGTAAGGATATGAAATCAAATAAAATGGCGCCAATAAGCATGCTAGAAAATTCAGTCTTGCAAAGAAAAATATTTGATTGCAAACTTTCTTAGCAATTCAATTAAAATGGTGCCAAAAAGCATGTTAGGAAATTTAATCTTATAAAGAAATTTATTTAATTGCATACTTTTGGTCACTTTTTTTTATAATATCAATTTCTAAATGATTTTCTTTCGAAACTACCCCTCACTTATCCTGTAAAAAGACCAGAAGATTGCCAAACGTTTCGCATTCCACTTTGCATTTGCATGCCTTTGGCACTCATGTACCTTCCACATCCTATTCACATACGTATGTATGTGTGTGAACATGTACACAGGGAGAAAATAAAAGATTTTTCTTTAAACAAATATTATCTAAATCTTAATATCAAATATTAAATTCCATAGTGAGCTAAAGCCACCATTTGTGGTATCTAAAAGTATCTGGAATGCTATATCTAGTTTTTCTTTTACATTTTTAACACCACCTTTAATTTATTTGTATTTTCTCAGTGCATATTCAACACTTGAACTCACACAGTTTGGCGACGCTTTTTCCTACCTTTGAAACAAGCACAACCCATGATGTAGCCCATCATCAGCGTGGCTTTGATGTCGCCCTTCAAGCTGATTCGCTTGTCTCTCAATTAACTCCTTATCCTTCCGCTTTCGGCTGGTCCTTATTGTTGTTGAAGTTGTTGTTATTGGTGTTTTTGTTGGTGTGGCTGTTGTTGTTGTTGAAATTGGAGTCTCGGGAAAGTGAACGACATCGGGAAGTGAGTGTTGAAAATGGCAGTTATGGGAATACACTTAATCTTTCGTCGCGCTGTCTGCGTGTATGTATTATTTAACACACAATCTGGCTTTATGGGGCCTTAGCGACGGACCTTATCACTCTTAACGGCTAACGGTTCACAGTTAACGGGAATTTATGCAATAAGCCCCATGAAACTTTTATTTATTATTGCACCTTCCCACATATAATACACACACACTGTAGCTTTGATTTACACTTGACTTTATCACATATTCCAGTTGTTGTTGATTGGTGTTATTGTTGTTGTATTTCTAATAAAGCCTTACAATTTGATTTGATTTTTTTCTACGTTTTTTTTCTTATTGATTATCACTCAATATTGGTTGGGGTTTCTTATGTTGTGCGTTGCTGTTGTTGACTCTTGATTGCGTCTCCTTTTTTGGCTCTTTGCTCTCGGAATTATCTTTGTGCGATGATTGTGGAAAATTTGCTCGTTTCGATGACTTCACTCGTTGCAGCTTTTTGTGTTTTTATTCCTTTTGTGCGTTCACTTATTGTTTTTGATTGTGCAGTTTTGTGTTTGTTGAATTTTAATTTATAATATCACAAAAGAGAATCTCTGTGGCAGGAACCAATTAAAATTTTTAATATTAATTGCATTGAATTAATCATAAACATTTAAGGAAGCTGCTGTGGCTTTTTGTGCTTGTATTTATTCGGGGGAATATTTTTGCGGTTGATAAATTGGAAGATTTTATGATGGAAGAGTCGCAAAAGCATAGGCTAGAGGTCATTTACTTGGGAAATTTATTTATAGCCAGAGGATCAATCTCCGTAAAAAATGTTGTAAGGAGAAAAAATTTGGTTTTAAGTCGCCAATAAAATGAAAGGTCATTGATTTTTAAACGGAAATGATTTTTCAGAGAAGAATTTGTAATAATATAATTTGTTTTAATACTTGTTATATTATTTGTTAGTGAAGTCAAGGAAAAACACCTCTGATTTATCCATAGTTTAGTTTACATCACAGAGTTTACATCTAGTATTTTCTTAAGTTTATTAAATGAGTCACTTTATGTCGCATCATTAAACGGAAGCACCTCCTAATCTGTTAGACAAATCCAACTAACTAACCGTTTACGCCCTCAACTTTTGGGCATGAAAAGACACTCAAAAACCACTTCAGACATAGTTTCAACTTTAAAATGCCAAACTTGCTGCCCACTTGAAAGCCAAGTGGCCTGAAAATGTGGACATATTTGCTTATACCAGCAGTCTCCATAAATAAAAGACTCCCTCCCCCGGCTGAGAGACTGTCAGTGGCCCAAATTGATAAAGATTATCCCAGAGCCAATGCGACAGGCACGAGTCGATGCCAGCAAAAATAACAAAGAAATACAAAATAAAGAAAGACCGGCAAAACTGTGACTGCATTGATCAAGAATCCGACCGCAAAAAAATTTCAATTTAAATTTAATTCAGGCTGGGAATACAGGGGGATTCTGAGAATGAATGGAACCCGCGAGATACGAAATACAATAGAGAGGGAGGGAGAGGGATCAAGTTGAAAAATGAGAAATAAAATACCGGAAGTTGCAGTGAGACAAATTTCTCGCCGGCCAATTGTCCATAATTAAACACAGACCAGCGAACATGGGAAATCAACGGCCACATCAAGTATACGCCACCATAAAAGTGAATTCGCAAGCGAGAATTATAATTGATGGCGCCCACATTCAGTTTCAATATCTCTCCATATCGCTCGGTATATATATGTATATATCTTCCTCTCTTTCTGTGTGTCGCAGTGTGGATTTTATGGCCCGGCTGGAGGTCAGTAGCACATGCCGACACACACAAAAGGTGAGAAAGGGGACGGCTGGGGGGCAAGACATTGACATTGTCATCATTCGACTTTTATGGCGCCTTTAAAAATGTATCTCGAAATTGTTGCCAGCGCTGGAGATGCCGAAATGCGAGATGAACAGCAAGTGGAGGAGGTAGTGAAAGCCTATCAGCGGGAAAACGAATTTTAGATGCTCTAAGAAATATATAAGAAGTAAAAGCTCATACTATGTGTAGAATATATTAAAATATATATTAAGGAAAGTCTAATTTAAGGACCTAAAATATTAATAAAGTGTATAGAAAATTAACAGAATACATTAATTAATCGTAAAAATATTCTACCAACTTCCAATAATATTTATTAATATGGAAATATATTTAAATAATTTAAATAGGCAATTTAAATACACAAAAATCAATGCCTTTCTCCAACGAAATCCCTAAATATTAATCTCCTTTAATTTTCCTTATCAAATTCTCTGCCAAAAAAAAATATCAAGGACCCTTCAAACCCCGCGATAGTGTAGTGTATGATATAAAATGAAAAATGAAAGATTTCTGTGCGCTCAGTTTCCATTTTTTTGTTTCGCCCATTTGCTGCTCTTTGGCTCTGCCTTTTGCCAAATATGTTTACACTGGGGAATATGGCCAAAACAATAAATCGGGAAAAACGGCGAAAAGAATTTCCTAATTAATGAGCTCGAGAGCTATGGAGAAGAGGCATGTATGTATATATCCCGAGAAATATAAATTTGAACAACAAATTAGCGCCAGTCGGCCACCCACCAGCCAATGCTGGAAAAACAAAGAAAATGGGAAAAGAAAGAGAGGAAAACCCTGTCTGGCGGCGAACAGGAACCGGATATCCAAATGTCGGAATTACGAGCGGCGGACATGCAACCGAAAAAGAGAATAGAAAATAAAAATAAAAAAAAGGGCGCGACACGTCTCTATTTAGTCACTCGATTAGGCTATTGACTTGCCCCTTGCAACCCCCAGAAACCGTATTATTTCTCGATTTTAATTAGGCAAATTAAATTCAGCAACAGCTGTGAATGAAAATCGATTTGGCGCGGCGAAACTTTGCACATTAATTTCCATTATAATACACAGAAACTGTCCATCCGTTTGGGAGGGAAAACAAATTGAAATGAATTCATTCATCAGGTGACCTCAACTGATGAGCCAAAAAGCCGCAAACAAACAGAAAACAAGTGGGTGGGAAATGCCTGGAAAACTTTAGGTAAACTTTGGCAACAGATAATGCATCATCAGATTATGGAAACTCTTACGTTTTTGTTTATTTAATTTTAAATGCAATTTGTGCGGAATTTAAATAATCTGAAAACCATTTGGCATACACATTTATTTATGGATTTATATCTAGCTTTGTTGTTTGGTTTTTTGTGGAAATTGACAGAAGAAAGCTGCTAATTAAATAAATAAAATGCAAATTTATTCATAAATCGATACCATTTAGCAACAATTTATTATATTCAGCCGTTAAATAGTTTTTAGACAACCTTTTACCATTAATTTCTATATATTTATGGTTTATATATAAATAATTAATAAAAATAAGGAAGAAAATAAAAGAGTTCAATGACAGAAATTAATTAAGACACATTTTATGGCTTAAGGCTTCGGCTATGAGTAATCTCTCCCCCCAGGGTGGAGGAAAATAAGACAGAAAATTATTAAATGGCCGGCTAAGATTACGTTTTGTCGCGAGCTTTGCCCTGAGGCAAGAAATATCTCCACTCACACACATACGCCCTCCCAAGACCGCAACTAATTACATTATCTGGCTGACTCAATTAGGTATTGTGTACACTATATACGAAGCAGATATATAGCAGATATGTATAGCTATATATGGCTTATCTTCGACCTTTATGAGATTTCATTTTGGGCAAGAGCCGAAACAAGAATCAGAATCTTTATTAGATTAGAATGCGGTGAATTGAGGGAAATATGATATAAGGGTATTGTATAATAAATTATATATCTTGCGTTCTCCACTGATTTGATAGCGGCCTATCTTTGTGCAAATATTTATTTTAAGAGCCTATTTAAAGCTGTTTATTTGTTATTTTATTAAACTGGAAAAAATGGAGAGCAATATAATAATAAATATCAATTTTCCATGCTAAATTAATACAAATTAAAGCCAAATCAGGGAACCTTTGTTGAAAATATGAATAAAAGAAAACCATACAAATGCTGTAGGAATTTTTCACGCCAAATTAATTCAAATTAAACCGAAATCAGACAACCTTTGTTGCTAAATTATTGGTAATAAATTATGGAAATGTCAAGACAAATAATCTATGATTAATTGTAAAATTATTCGTATCTAGCCATGGCATATCTTTGTTTTTTTTCAGTTCAATATACCCTTATCGGCTTGTAAACAAAGTGTCGGTTTTCTTTGGAGTTTATATATATTTTTTGTATGAGAAAAGATAACTTAAAAGGTATTTAAATTTATTTTATTATATAAAAAGCATTATGAGTAAAAGCTGCTTTAATACTTTTAATGAAAAAAGATAACATAAAAGGTATTTAAATTTATTTTTTTATATTAAAAGCAATACTAATAAAAGCTGCTAAGTAAATAAATAAACTCTACAAATAATGCCTGGAAAAATCATAAATTTTTTAATATTTTAACAAAGCAATTTTCATCAGAAGACCTCCATCGAAAGCCTTAAATCCTGAAGCTTAATTTAGTGTGAATAACCGGACAACAAATAAATCTATGACAAAGAGATATCTTTTTGTTTGCAGTTCAATACACTGGCTCCTTATCGAAAGAGTACATATAAATTCTCTTCAGTTTTCTATTTCTTTTTTTCTTTTTTGGTTTAAATTTTTTTCTAGTGAAAGTCCTTGCTCATAAAGACCCGACTAATGACCATAACTCACTTAGCTAATCCCCTCGGCGGGAAATGAAAAGAGAGAGCCAGTAGCAACACCTTGCTGTGGGACTCCCCACGGATTCCCATTCACAGAGGTGTTCACTGTACGGCGCGCACTCTCAATTACAGGGTGCGTGACCTAGCCCAACAATGAGTGTAAAGTGCTTTCCACAGCGGGCAATGCTATCAATTTGATGACTGAACTATCTCAGCACAAAGTAAAAAAACTTCAGCGCGAGATGATTCATCAAAATGGAAAAAATATCGCAAAGAAATTGCAAGGAAAAATAAGGAAAAACGAAGAAGAAAAAAGGTAAAAATGGCAAAGAATAAAAGGCAATTTGTTAGGCAAATGATTTTGAAATCAGGATACACAGACAAGCACAGTTCGCAGAATCCTTGCGCACATCAGGAAAAAGGAATCAGCAAAAAGGTGGACGACCTCGCCGCAGGATGCAAGGCGAAAAAAAAGCGGTTGCAAGCGCAGGAAATCCTTATTGAAATATTAAAAAATATTTACGTATGTGAAATGCATTTTCATATAATATTTATAAGCAATTTATATTTATCTGTAAGATATAAAAGGAATTTTAAAGGCAAGAATTTTAAAAACAATGCAAAACAAAGAGCTGAGAGAGGGCGAAAGCAAAATAAAAACGCCGAAAAAGGATATACCAAGAGAGAAAGAAAGAGAGAGAGAAGCACAAGGATAAAGAGCGGAAGAGAGAGACCCAAAGAGAGAGAGAGCGGCACACCTCCCTGCGACGTCAACGCTGCGTATGCGTAATGTGAGCGAATAGGCAACCAAAAGTGGAATGGCGGAAAATTAAAGTTTGCAACCGCTCCCCCCGGCTACCGTAGCTGCTCCACATCCTTTCACGCTTCCTCTTCCTTGCCCTCCTTTTTTTTTTCCTTTTTTTTTCGACAGCTCCAACGACTTCCTGACGTGCAGGCGAGCGCAATTTATGGCGTGGCAATGCGTACGAGCACGAGAGACAGGGGTGGCGCATGAGGGGGGGGCCACCAGGGGCGGTAAAAGCAGGATCTAGAGAGGGGAGTGGCCATGGGGCACCCTGTAGACGGACATTGGGGTGTACCATTAGAGGCTACAGCCAAGCCCTCGAAATACATTAATATTCATCAGAAAAAATAAGGGTTTTTAGGGGGTTTTGATGAATTAAAAAAACCGAAGGCTATTTATTATATTTAATATTTTTTAGGATATAAAAATTATTACAAAAAACTATAACTTTATTTTATAAGCCAAGAAAAACCATTTTCCAGTATTTAATTTCCATATTAATCATATGGGTATCATTATAAATATTCTTACATTAAAAACCAAATGTAATTTGATGTAAATAATTTAAAGAGCAGACACCACTGCGTATGAGTAATAAAACCCAAAGAAACCAACTCGGCGGACACTTAATTCACACATAAGTTCAACATTTTCCAACTTTATCCCCTTGTATGCATTTAATTAAAATTAAAAAAAAAATAAAAAAAAAAAAATAAAAGCACCCTGTGCGCGACAGACATACATAAATTAAAATATGTGTGTTTGAGCAGGGAGGTTTCCCAGTTTCCCCGGGGGGCTGGAAAAGTGGGCGGCAAAAGTTCAACCGTGTTTAATTTGCCTTCTTACACTCCTCCTCTCTCCCCCTAATGCACTCGCATGTTGCATTTACACAAAAATTTCCTTTTCGTGTTTTTTCCGGACATTTTCCCATTTTCTTTTTTTTTTTTTAATATAAAAAAATATTTTTGTTTCGCTTTGTGGGCTTTGTTCGTCGGCGAAACGAAGGAAAATACAAGAGACGAAAACTTGCAACAACAGAGAATGTTTTTCCTTTATTTTCCTGGTTTATTTTCCGTTTTATTTTGTTTGTTTTATGATTTTGTGGGTGCCGCTCTCTTTCTCGCTCTCTCTCTAGCGCTTTCCTCTCTGTTTTCTGTTGTTTTTGCATTGCTCAGTCAATTTAAATTGCATTTATTCAAATTTCGTTGACAAGGCTTGCTTGCGGTTTTTTAGAAAAAGAATGCAATGACTTGGCAGGCACTTTAAGCTGGTATTTTTTTGTCGTGGGTAAATGGAAATAGGGAAAATTAGCAGTTGTGCTACCTGTGCTTTGATGATTCTACAAAATAACTTTGCAGGGGGGTCTGGTCTATAGAAACAGGTCTCAGACTATCAAAAAAAGTGACTAATTGGGGCATGAATAATTGCAAACAAATTCTTTAAAGATTAAATAACACATGTCTCAGATAAAAAAAAATATTTGTAATAAACAGAGGGAGCTTATAGAACTAGAAGGCACTCTAGAAAAAGTTGACTGGTTTGATAATTAAATTGAATTAACATATTTTAGAAATAAACTTTAATTGCTGCGAATATAAGCTTAGGAGCAGAAATCCTTGATGGAATTATTGGTTAAATGATTTAATGGAACATCCTTGGAAAAACTGCTTTCAAAATATAAAAATCTGACTGGTTTTGACGTTTAATGTTTAAGAAACTTAATGAACATTCATATTAGATGTAAGGACCTTGTTTTGAGGCTTTTAAATAAATATCAAACTATTGAAATGACAGTTATGGGCTATTAAAAATTGTATGAAGGATGTTATTCCCATAAATCCCTAAAATTAACCTTACACTACATTTTATAGGCAATCCAATTAGTTATTTAGAATTATTGCTTAACTCTCCATCAAGTAATATATTAATTATCATCTTATGCATCTTTTTAAGTCTCTTAACTCTTCCAACACTTTTAAAACCCTATAAACAAATTACTTCTCCGAATTTTCTGAGTTTTCAATGGACAAACACTTGGCAAAACATTCCAATTCACAGTTGATTGATAGTTTGGGCCCATTATGAGCGGGGTTGCGATTACTTCCTCGTCGGCGCACATTTGTTTACCGGAGAATTAACTTCTGGCACACACCGGCATAATAATACGACGAATAATAAGAGCAATAATATTCCCATGTGACTCCATGAAAATACAGACACAAAAAGCGAAAGGCAAACAAAGGCCAGGGGAGAGGGTCAAATATTTAGCTGCAATTACTTTGGTAGATTGTTATAACCACTATTATTATTTGTAATTAATATATATTATATATATACACTACACATAAATTACGTATTTTTTATAAAGCACTTTTGCACGTTTTCTGCAGTTAATATGTACGATTTCCGTTAATGATTTTTAAGGGCTGTTATTTCGATTATTTTTGCTGTTTAATATTCTATATTTCTCCTAGAAATTCTTGTCGGTCGCGTCGGATACGCGTTATAATGTTAACTGAACTCAATGAGAACTGAATCAAACGGAATCGAGTTTCCTATAAAAGTGGCCCCAAAAACAGAGAGAGAGAGAGAGCGCGGGACCAGAAGCAAGAGAGGGAATGATAAAAAGAAAAGAGTGCTCGCTCTTTAAATACAAAATATAAAATAAACAAAAGCGCGAAACGTGCGCAGACTGTGCAAGCGAGACGCTGATAGATGTAACCATATGCCGGTTGCAGCCTCTCAACGGGTGCGAAAGAGAGCGGCTGCAGGCGTTCAGAAAGAGAGGGTGCCAGCGTCGCACAGAAAGAGAGAGAGACCCCGAAATGCAAACGACAATAAAAAGCTTCAAAGTTAAGTCAACAAAGCAGCGAGCAGCGCCGTGAAAATTTAATAGTCATCAAAATAAAAATTAAGAGAATAAAACAACACAAGCTGGACAATAAATTCCGCTGTGCTAATTATCGCTCAAGATGATAAAGCCCAAAAGATGGAAATGAACATGAAAATCGGCATGAAAACGAAGAAAAAAAAACTCTTTCCCCGTTCCAGTAGCTCCTCCGTCGTCTGCTTTATGTTTGCTCAAGTGTTGTGGCAAATCTGAGAGGCATCCCTACATTTTTCAGACACAGTGTGACGTCTTTAAGTATGAATTATCAGAAAAAAAAATCTTTTTAAAGGGAATTTATGATATTTTGTAGCTATAGAAATTTATATCTATTAAAGTCTATATGAAAATAATGAAAAATAATATTTATTTTGTATCTAAACATTTTTAATGAATTTTCTATAAGCAGGGATGCAATAGAAATCACTAGAGATTTGAAACCAATTTAAATTGTGACCAAAAAGTATGCTACAAATTTGTATGCCTTCAAATAAATAAATAGCAAACTTTTGCACACATTCCAGGGCATAGTTTTAATAAATGCAAATATATAATTATAATTATAATTAAATATTATTAAAAAATTATTATTAAACTATTATAACATATTAAATAAATTTTAAAAATATTTTTTTGGCCAAAATACCAAATCAAATACGTAAATGTTGTAAAAAGAGTATGCTAGAAAATATTACTTGATACAAAAGTATTATTTTCTAGCATACTCTTTATTAGTAGAAGTTATATATATTCCGCTTTCTGTGGCAACCCTGATTTTTCGCTAGAAATTATTCCCCATATTAACCCATCCAAAGTTCAAGTTCAAAAGGCATCACTGTATCTCTGTCTGGGTATCCCATTTAGTTACTTTAACATGCGATAAACTTTTAGCAAACTGCCGCAAGCTGCAAAGATTTGAAAAGTGAAAAAGCAAACACACGAGAGCAGAATGTATGAGTATTTGCATAAATTTATATATATATATTTACATATAAAACGGATTGTGTGTGAGTGGGTGACCCTTAACTAGGCGTTAACTGAGCTTAAATGGGCTTTAAGTGTCTCTAATTTATGGCTTATGTTGATGATGGCAAAGACAAGAGGAAACATTGTACGTTGCCTTATGATGGTCACTTAAAAGTTATGGTTAATATTCATATAGCGGGCGTGGGAAAACCAGGCGGAGAGGAAAGTATTCATTTCTAACACCTGATCTTGCATTTTTTATATTTATAAATCGTTGTTTTCGAGCGATTTTTAAAGAATTTTATTTCAATATTCCAGGTAAGGTTGCACTGCTTGCGCTTAGGAAACGTATACGTAACGCACTGCTTAGTTTTTGTTTATATTTTTCCTAGTGCATACTTTCCGGCTGCATTTGATCGAGCATTTTACTTGCATGTAAAAAATATGTCAAATGCCTAGAAAAGTCTAAGGTTTTGAAAACCTAACGCTAGATGTCGCACAGCTAGATTTTAATGTTCGAAAAAAAAAGATTTAAGATTTAAGATGTATAATAAAATTATAAAACAAAATCTTAAAAGCATTCAATTAAATTTAATAAAAAGCCAATATAAATTCCAATACCCTTACTCCCTCTCAACCCTCCTAATCTTGTTTTCATTCACTATCTTCCCTTTATAAACCCCCATATTCTCCAATTCATTCACAGAAAAAAGGCAAAATAAATCTTAGTAAACTCACCGTTATTATTGCTGATGGCAAATCGCTGCTGCAGTTGCTGTGCCAGCGCCTGATGGTGCTGAGCCAGCGGTGTAAGCGGTGGCGGCGGCTGACCAACTCCCAGTTGCTGTGGCGCCGATTGGGAATGGGGAACGCCACCGCTCAGCGAGGATGTGTCCGAGGAGCCATCCCCTTGGCCACCGCCACTCACCAGTCCACCGCCACCGCCACAACCAACAAGGCCATTGGCCATGGAATTCTGTGGGTTGTTCTGTCCGTTGAACTGCTGCACGGAGATCGAATTGGCCATGCCCTGCTGCTGCTGGCCAAGATTCTGGCCGGCAGTGCCATAGGTGGTGGCATTTATGGAATTGTTTGCCTGGCTCATGGAATTATTGTGGACGGCTGAGCTGAGAATGGAGCCATTGGCGGTGGCTCCACTGCTATAATACGACTCCTCGCCTGAAAATAAAAAACCTCATCAGTTAAGTCTGGTAATTAAATCTTTAGAAAAAGATTTTCTCGTTAATTAAAAGAAAAAGCTTAGTAAATCGTAGCAAAGGTGCTTCTTTGTATTTTCTTTTATTTTTTAAACTTTCTTTCTTTACAAATAACCTCGAAAATCCTTGAGAAAAGGTAAATAAAAAGGATTTTTAAAATTTTCGTCTTTAAAATGTTCGAAATCCATTGGAAATCTGTCTAATAATGTTACGCCTTAATAAAAAACAATTTAACAGTGAATCTGGGAAATCCAAATTTGTATTGCATACTTTTAGACACATTTTAAAGAGATTTAAAAACCAAAGCTATTTCTGGAGCAAAAAATATCTATAACAAGCAAGTTTTTCCTGGAAAAAAATGCCGGCTACTCATAGAATTCATTCATAAGCCGATAACCGAGCAAGCTTTTCATTAAGTGGCATTTTTATCCGGAACTTAGAAGCTTTCACCCGGCGAAAGGCTTTCACTTGCGTGGCGCCATCTGTGTTGGAGTGACGCCAGTGCACTGCTTGCCTTGCCTGCCGCAAGCAGCGCTCTATTGAGGCAGGTTCGGGATTTTGCGATGAAGTACCGCCCCTTCCGCCCTCGCCGTTCTCATTTGAATGCATTTCGCGTTTTGATTGTGGAAAGGCTTCGCCTTGCCTGGCTTTGCTTCCCCAATGGATTTTGCCCTGCTCCTCGGCGGAGCGATATGCCCATGGACATGGACATGGACAATTAGCCGCCACTGATTAATTGGCATTTAGCGAAAAAGTCGCGACTCGGCGACGACGACGACGACGACAACACAGCCACTCGTAAAGTCCGCTGACAAGGCGCCTCCTTCGAGGGCAACGCCCCCTTTTCGTCTCCTCATTTGCCTTCCTTGGATAGGCACTGGGAGAATTTATTAGGGAGGTCTAGGCTATAGGAATCATAAAACCCAGTCTTGTCTTTGGGAATTTAGAGCTTATTGAAGCAAATAAAAATGTAAATAAAAGGTGCGATTTAAAGATGTATCTTTGATTTGAATATTATCATTAATTAGTGAACTAAATTACTAATTTTTTTGTGTGTAAGTCCCCTTTTTTCCTCAACCCATTTAAGCAACCCGACGCAATTGACGAGACGTCTCTTTGCTGCCTGTCAGAACGCATCCAAAGCTGCCCGAGCGGAAGGAAGGCGCTCTTCTTCGGCTAGCAAACAATTTAGCAGAGTGCTAACCTGTCTAGATACGCATGTTGAGGGTTTGGTGGGGCTGAGGGGGTATTTCAGGGGCACATCAACACTAAGCCATGGCTATATCGTGCGTGGCTTATGGCCAATTTCCGTTATGCCGGCTCTTGCTTCTGCTGTTCTTTTTTTCTGCTCTTTTTTGTGTTGATTTTGTGTGGTGAGCCATAAGCAAAAGTTGGAAACAATTGGCAGCCAACAAAACAAAAAGAAGCAAAGAAAAATATTAAGGAAAAAAGTAAAAGAGAATCCCCAAGAAGTTTGTGGAATAATCAGCAAGTTAATTTGTTCGCTTGGCACGCATTAAAAGATTCAACAAATGTTATTGTTTATATTTTGGAAGGAGGTTCTTGGCTTTATTTGATTTCAGTTAATTTTTCTGACGCTTTAAGCTCTTGTGACTTTTATGGAAAATATTTTCTTAGGGGTTACTGGATTTTATAGGGAAATAGGAAAAGGCTAATTTATTATTTTCTATTTAGATATTTTACTCCCAGAAAATGGTAAACTTACTTACAAAGACTTTAACTTAATTGGTTTCTTATCCATAAATTTCCATTTTAAATATTTCCTTAACTTTTCCTGTAAACCTCTCTTATTTTTCTGAAATATATTTAATTTTTAAAAACTCACCTGGTTCTGGAATATTGCCCAGGGGACTCTCTGGCAATAGAATCCCCTTTTGCACTAACTCATCTCGATTGGCACGCACAGAAATTTTACGCTCCAAAGCTGATTCAACAAATAATAACATAATATTAAGGAATATATTAAAAATTATAAGAAAATTAAAGAACTTACATTTGGAGGCCGCCTCGAACTTCTCGCTCTTCTTTTTCCGACGCCATTTCCAGGGCTTGAAGAATCTACCCAAGGCGCTGAGTTTGCTTTTTCGCTCCAAGGGAGGAGTTCTTGTGCCCGAACCCAAGCTATTTGTGCGTATGGCAGCTCCATTCTGTTTCTTAGCTGCAAATATAAGAAAAAGGTAAATTTAGTAATTAAAATTAGGAATTAACTATTAAAATCTAGGCATAAAAATGCAGTTTATAATTATTTCTTATAAAAAATTTAGTAAATATGGTATTTTATAAGTATATTTCACTTTCTGGTAAATTTAAATTGATTTAAAAATTCGTGGTATCTAAAAACATTTATAGTTTCAGGTTCCCTTTAAAAAAATATGAAAAATATTATTAAGGGTTCTCCCAAAAATATTTACTGACTTAAAAACCCTTTTTAGAGTGTCTAAAATTATGCAATGAAATATTTAATAGTTGTAAGCTCTTACTTATAAATTCTTTAGGTTTCTAAGCTAGATACATACAGAAAACAAAGATATAAACAACGAAGAGCAATAAGCAATTAGCAATTAGCAATTGGCATATATCTCTAGCGTTTCGAATGGAAACCCAACGCCGCCGCCGCTGCTCTGCGGAAACGGAAGCAGGCGGTTCCCCTCCATTTTTGGGCCACCGGTTATTAAATGGCCGCATTCCACGCCCCCTTTTACCGCTATTGTGTATGTGGCATGCCCCCATCCCGTGTGGCATGGCGGAATGTTGTTTGCTTTTTTGCGTTTTTGCTGCTGAAAATACGTTGTACATATGTACAGTGCAAATTGCAAGGTAAACTGTTACTAGCTTTGGTTGCTCTTTTGTTTCCATTATGCAATCAACGGAATGGAGCTGGGCTTTGGAAATTAGGAATTTGAAGCAGGCTGTAACCTCATTAAAAATTAAATATTAGCATTGCTTAGCTAGGTTTTATTGTATTTTAAAATTAACTTAACAAATGCATAGATGACGCAGTATTTGATGTCATAAAGTGAGTTAAATAGAATGAAGAGAACACGGCAAGTTTAGAGGCTTACAAAAAATTGTTTATCAATTTATTAGCTTAAAACTAATGCAGTAAATTGGCTTATAAATAACTCAGGTAAATATTAACTTAAACTTTATTTCTATTTTTATTCAAAGTGTCAAAAACACACACAAAATATAAAATGTTCAGAAATTCCTTTATATCTTTTCATCCCTTTACCCGAAATCCCTAAACGAAGTAGTTTCCCTGGGGTAATCTCTATATTTTTTATCTACCAACCGGACAAATATTTAAATTCCCTTTTTTCGCTATTTGCAGTTCCATGTCAGTTTACATTGGGAAATCTCTTAGCCACACACAATTGATGGGGGAAAATGTGGGAGAAATACGTAGAGAAAACCCAGTAAAGGATGAAGATAAGGTAAGGCAAAAGGCAGATGCTGAGGGAAAATCAACAAAAAAAAAAATACCAGAAGATATGTCATCTCATTCCCAAGTTGGACAATTCCCACTTGCCACCCACTTTTCTCTCCACTTCTGCTGTTGTTTTTGTTGCTATTGATGCTGCTTTTCAGATAAGCTTTGACATACATACACCCACAAAAACTTACATACAGGTGGGACTCGGTAAGGTGGAAAATAGAAAAATACAATATTCTTAACTAATACTGCCTCAAAGTATGCAATGATACATTTTATGATGAAACAAACCCAACTGCATATTTTAAGACCCATTTCTTACCATTTTAAATAAAACTACATACGAATTTTCCATATGTTTACCCTTCTACTCTTATACAATTCCATTTCCAGAGTCTCCACTGTCTTTTAAAGTGCCGCCTGCATTGAAGCGTTGAAATTAGGCTACCTTTCGTACGAATAGGAATAGAAGCACACACAAACTAGCCAAGAGAGCGAAAAAAATCCGGCAAAAAGGGGGATTTTAAGGTAGCAGCAAACGGCAAAGAAAAAACTGTAAAACTACTGCAAATGGGCTAACAACTATTTGGCTTCATGATCTTCTTACCATAACTGGGCTTCTCGCAGCGAGTGCTCCAATTGTGGTCAATTGTTGGTCAACAACAGCAGCCAGTTACATAATAAAGAAGAAAAAAAAAACTAAAGTATCTGCGAGGGAGGGAAAAAATATCTAGCATCTTTAAGCTGTGGCCGTGTGTATCTCTCGGATGTGTGTCACTCTGAGGGAATAACTTTGGCCAGCACATCGCAGGAAAATGTGACACAAAGAATAACAACTAAGAAAATTCTTGGCTCATTTCAAATGGCGCCAACAAAGAAAATTGTGGGCCGGAGTGTATGTGGGGGGAAATTGCGGAAAATTGCTGGGAAAATGTGGTGACAAATCTTCTCTATTTGGGGGAACGAGGGGAAATTTGTACTAGACACAATACATTTTATGAAGATTTTTTTGTTTCTCTTTATATTATTTTAAGCATATTTGTAATGTTATAATTCATAAAAATAGCTTTAAAAAATAATAGCACATTTATTTTAATAGATTTATTTCCGGAAATATTGTTTCCGTAATATAATAATATCCCAGAAATATTTTACAATAATATTTATAACTATAATAATTATTTTAGAGCCAGTTACATGATAAAAACTTGTTAAACTCGGCCTAAAATTACACAATTTTTTTTCTAGTAAAAGCAAACAAATTGTATTTAGTTTAAAACTCTTTTTGCCAGCTACCAAAATTTATTCGACTCCCTGTGTCCTTTATTAGTTTATTGTTCTTAATTATTCACAACCCGCAATTAAGCATCTGGCTCTATGGGAAAACTAGTCTCAGCATGCCATGACATCTCTTCCCACACTGCAGTTAATTAATTTCAAATTAATATTTTTCCCATCCGCCTGAAACCCGCCACATTTTCGACCATAAAACCGGCATACCCCGTAACAAATTACACATCATCAGAATCTCAGCACGAGACCAGCAGAAAATTGTTAAAGGCGCGTCGTCTCTTCCCCAATTTCCTTGCTTGTTCCCCGTTTATTTATTTTCTTTTATTGGCCAAAAGGGGGAAAAATACAAACGCAGAAATAAGGAAAACAAAAAATAAAGCAAAAAACTGAAATAAACAAAGCGGCAAGCTGCGCTGTCGGCGTCAACAGAGGCGCCGGCGTCTCTGCCAGCATTGTCGTCATATAATATTTTCTTTATTTTATTTGACTTTTATTTTTTCGTATTTCGTGGGGGAAAAACCTGTTTTTAGAGCTTCGTCGAAGCGACGTTTGAATGAATGCAGCTTCCAAAGATTTTGGCTTCTAAAAAAGCGTCAACGACAACAGCTACAACAACAGCAAGTGAAGGGCGCGGTAGCAACAAGAAAAAAAAAAAAATACAACAACAAAAAAGAGAAGTAATGCTATGCGAACGCGTGGAAAACGGGTTTTCGCGAAAGTTGTTGTCATTGTTCGTGGCTGCTGTTATTGGTTTTTGTTGCTATTCTCGCTTAAGAGGCTGTATTTTGTTGGTGTTTGTACAGTAAAACTTGGTTAGTAGGATGTCTTTTAAAAAATAGCAGCCCTACTATTAAATAAAATTTTACTAAATATTTTATTAATACTTTTATCCTTGAAATCTGCTTCGTTTTTCAGTCAAAATCGTATTTATTTCTTCAAAATCTATGAGATAATAATATTAAACATAGTTATTTGTTAACGAATTCTGTATAGAATATTTAAAATATATTTTTATTACCCCAACTGTATTTGATTTTGTAATTTTTAGGCGCCAGATTCGAGACAGGGAGAAAACCGAAGAAATATGGCTGAAACCCGGCTGGAAAAATTATTTTCTTCTCATTGTTGTCGTTACACGATGGGAGGAACACTCAAAGGGAAATGAGGGGAAAAGCTGCCAAGTACTTGGGCGAAAAACAAGCCATAAACTGGCAGCGGAGGAAAGTCAAGGAGTAAAAGTATGGAGAGAAAAAAAAACAGCATCCATGGGATATTCGCGCGGATAAATTATTACGAACAAGAATTATGAATGTTCATGCCGGATTTATGTAAAGGGTTGTATTTCAGCTTGAATTTGCATTTTCACTTGAAGCAAATCACGTTGTCGGAATAATTGATGAAAATATTAAATACTTTAAAGAAGAAAATGATTTCTTTGGGCTTTTATTGGGATTTCTTTATGAAGGCATCAGATTTAAGATAGTTTATTATAGTCTCAGCTACTCCGTTGCACAATTCCCATTAATTCAACCCCATAAACACCTTCAGAATTCTTCCACAAGCCCGACCTACACTTATCTACATGATAATGCCTATATGCACGATCTATAGTAGATATACAAGTCCCAGTCCTAGGTAAAATGTCAATTGGCTTGTTCCACTTTAAAGCGCACTCGCACTCGCTAAAAAATAAATAAAAATCGTCGCTGATAACTACACCGTAAACACGACGGCGACGAAAAACTACAATAACATGGGGAATTTATTTGCACAACGTGATGTGCTCAACAATTTGTTAAAATAACACGACAAAAAAGATGAGAAAAAAACACTTGGAGCCAGAGAGGGGCTTTAGCAGCTCGCCAAGCCAAAGATATATAAATTATTTCAACGACTTTAAGCTGAAAATCGCATGCTAGAAAATGTTGTACTTTTTGGCAGGCAAATATATAAAAGAAAATAGAAGACATACAACATGTCAAAGCTTAAGTCCCACAAAAAGTTAATTGCACCAAAACAAAAAGAGAGTGAGGAGCGTCAATGTCAGAGGGGTTCGAACCCGTGGCAGAAAGTGAAACACTTGCGAACCGAAAAGAAAAAGTGTAACAAATTGTATGAAAAACAATTTGTTTCTCTCTCTCCCAAGCTCTTTCTCTAATTTGCACCTCATGCTAATTTTTTATAGAAACTAGGTTTTTTGTTGCTTTCAAATTCCCATTTTTTGAAGGTTATTCAGCGCTAATTGATGCCCGGCAAAAGCAATTACAGCGAGACCCAGACCCAGTCTAATGTCGATTTGATTGCAAATATCAAGCCTGAAATGAATTGTAATCGTGTGCGAATCAAAATTGGCAGGTAAGGGGGGGAAAAAGGCGGCAAAGAGGGCTTGAAAAAGGGGGAGATACATACATAGGTCACGCCTGAAAGCGGCTTTTGGGAAAATATATATTGAAGCAGCAGCAGCAGAGCTCACAGCGCGTCAAATGCACATGCACAAAATTTTAAAATCGCATTACGTATACGCAACGCTGCGCAGCAAAGAGGGAAAATCGTGAGCCAAGGCAAAGCGGGGTGGTGGGGGCAGTATTTGTTTATTTTTGTGCTCTTCTGAACGAACCCAAGCATTGAAGCATAACGTAATCATAGAGAGCCAATGACAAAATTCGATTCACTTTACAACGTCCATCGGATAGTTGTTGACATTGAGCAATCTCTATTGGCTATGGAATGTTACTGATAGAGTTACTGATTATTACAAGAGAATAATCGAAAAAAAAAAAACATAATGAGCAGTATAAAGCTATACTGATTTTATGCTACTTAAATAGAAAATAATCGTTAAAAATAATGCAGAGTGTAGGATTTTAAAGAGGCTTACAAAGCTGAAAAAATTCGCATTCGTTTGGTTATGTTCAGAAAAATGGTTTAATTAGCCATCTTTTAATAATAAATCTGAAACAATTAACAAGATTTATTTGGAATCTGCAATTAATTGTTAATTATAGCTTGATTTAGTTTTGAGGATTTTAAAAAAGTTGTAAAAGAAATATACTTTCTTCCAAAGCATAAATATAAGAAATTTCCTTTGCTTAGTTTAACATAAAAGACATTCTCTAAATTAGAATTCATTTCCACTAAATTAACACACAATAAATACCATTTTCTCATTTTCTCATACCCATTGTACTATATTGCTTTACAGAAATATGCTAAATATTTAGCCAGTATAATCACGTATTTAATTGCCATCAAATTCTCATAGAAAATCGCCAATAAATTCCTAACATTTCCATCTTATTATTCACCTGCAGCAGCCAGGCAATTAGAGTTCTATTGGAACATTCCTCGGTTGCAACTTAATTGTATCCTCAAGCCCGGGCATGATTCCCATTATTCCCCGACAGCAAATTGCTGGCGTCTGTGTCAAAGTCAATTATGAAACCAATTTCAGAAATGATGCCCCGGCTTCTCTGTGTCTCCGTGTCTATGTGTCTCCATGTCTCCATTTCTCTATTTCTCTCCCTATATGCGCTCGTAATTGGCCGAATTTCGTGTCGATAACAATTGTTCGAATTAAACCTGGGGAGAAAGACTAAGACGGACTTATGAATAATGGAATGGCAATGAATCATGCGACGATCGAGTAATAACGACTGAACAATAACGAATTGCATGTTAAATGCTTGGCCATAAATCGTCCAAGACTGCAGCAGATGCTGCCTCTTTTTTTTTTTTTTTTTTCATTTTCCATTTTCCTCTCTCCACATGCGTTTAATGAAATTGCTCATACGCCTAGTTGGACATTTATAAAATGCAAGCGGCTAATTGCATTGACATTTGACATCAGCCGCTGTTTTATAAATAGAAATATGAACATTGACTTAATTGACTCGTGCAGGCGACACTAAAGGGTCTGTCTCCGATTTCCACATCATATTAATTCCCTTTTCTATTTTTGAATTGTATTTAAACAAGGTTCAATGCCCTTTTTGGTGCCAAAGCAAATCCAATCAGATTTTGTGCATCTTTGTCGGAATTTAAGCAAATATTTGCTTACAACTTACAGCAAAAGTTGGAAATGTAAATAAAGCCGACGACGCCCAAGGCAGACAAATAAAAGTGTTTTTTCTGTATTTCAATTAACATAACATTTTGTGCGTGTGTTGAAAATCCCAAAGAGAGCAAATAAAATTCATGTATATGCAAAAACTGAACTTCAACACAACGATTTTTAATACAAAATCCTTGAACACAATTTTTTTGTTATTATTTTGCATTTATTTTATCAGCCCGCACAACGAAATGTATGTCATGGCTATTTAACATTGAATTATATATTTAATTAACTTGTTTTTTGCTGGCTAATAAGAGAATTTTTTGCGTGACAGGATTTTGGGATTGTTTTTCGCTTTCAATGAGCTGTCTCTAATTTGGCAGAAAATAATTGCGGGCTTAGCGTTTTTTTAAAGCATTATTATTGCTATGTAGTTTGCAGCTAATCTTCCCTGATATAGAATATGTATTATGAAATAGGAAAATGCTTTCTATAAGAGTTAAGCATCTCAAATTTGTGCTGTTTTCTTAATAAGCTTTTCTTACAAATTGCTTAGCGTTTTAAGGCCAATTTGTGACACAAAACTGCAACAAATTATTTCCACGAATTTTTCTTAAAATTAACTGACTAAATAACAATTTAACAATCGGAATAAATTACTTTAAACTGCCATTACAGATTATATAATAAATCCAATTAAATAACTCATCTTTTAAGCTGTCCAAATGAATTTTAAATATCAATCATTTTTCCTGAAGGTATCTCTTTGTGTTTGAATGTAAATTCATAACTCGAAACACAAACTTTAACTACAGTTAATTGATATTTTCTCCATTATCTGCTAGCAGCTTTTTCCTTTCCATTGCAGGGAAAACTTTATCCTCTCTTTTCTGAGTGGCAAACTTTCCAAACTGTCAAATTGCCAGACAGATAAGCAAAATCAGAGATGGAGGAAAGGGGGAATAGAAAAGGAAAATGGCAACTCAAACAGAATCCGACACCTGGACAATGTCTGGTCGGATGTCTGCACAGGATGAAGATGATGATGATGATGATGTTGATGTCGGGAAGATGATGACAGACAACGGAAATGAGAGACAAACTCTCCGACACATTTTGCCCCAGACTGTACCACCCAAGAGATATTTGTCCAGCAAATAAAGGGAAAGAGGCGAAGGCTGAATCCGATGAATTTATATCAATTTCGAAATAGACTGAGCCGCAAAATCTCTTGACCTGCAATGCAGCTTCCTCTGTCTGGACATCATGTGCAGTTCTTACTCATTAATTAAGCGCAGCAGCCAGATGAAAACTGACAGATACAAAATCTGAATTCATGAATGTCACTGGAAGAAAAGTGTCACTTAATATTAGGAGAAATTTATTTTATTAAAAGGTATTTCTTCTTGGAAGTTTATTAGTATGTATCTACCATGAAAATGTGAATTTTTTAGGGAATAGAACATATTTCTAAGTTTATTATTTTTGCGGAAAATAAGAAATAATTTCTGTATTTTAAGCATTTAATTAGTTGTCTTTATTCCATTTATTTTATATACTATACTTAAAGAATCCCGTTCTTTTTACGAAAAACTTTTCTCACTGCATATTTACTTACTATACTACAAGCTTTTATTTACGTTTAAATTGCACTTTACTCGTATATTGCCTCATACATATTCGGCCATTAATAACAAAAGTAAATTGCAATCTTTGTTGAATGAATTCGAGTTCTTTTACGCGGCACAACTTTTATTTATATTTTTTTGTACTGAACTCTGTCGATTGACCGATTAACATAAACATTTTCCTGATTAATGGCCATCGGCTGGCAGTATGGTGTTTTATTTGGTCTTGGGTGCGGTCCATCACTTTGATCGATCATTGTTCGACGGCTTGGGCTCTATGGGACACAAGTATACATAGCATATATGGTGGTATTCTATAGTATTCAGCTGACTCTGGGCCAAGTTAGTGCCACTAAGCGAGGTCATTACAGACGTTAGCCCATTAATCATATTCCACGGATCATCAATGGGTCATGGCTTCGATTTGTTGCTGGGTCTCTGTCTGTTCAACTTTATTGTTGAAGCTCCCCTTTTTTTTATCGAGAAGCTGTCAAAGGTAAATGTGTTAAAGCGCTTTCAAATCTTGTTAAGTTTAGTTTAAGCTTGGGGCTTAGGTTGAACTTTGCTTTCGATATGAATAGAGTTGGAAGATAATGTCGGATTTGGCGAGGTGGGGATTGGCTTTAACGGGGGATTAATGGATGGAAGTTAGCTTTTTCCATGGAGGCGTTGAAGGCAGTAAGTATTTTATCATTTTTAAAAATCCTACACAAATGTTTTATGCTGTTTTAAAAGCTTTGTCATAACTCAGTTTATCGGATGAGCTTGTTAACTTATTTTAAATAGCACAAATTACATAACAAATTACCTAGGCACCATATTTATTTATTATTTACCAAATTTGGCTCTCAACTTTACAATAATCAAGTGAATAAACCCTATACTCAACTACTACCCAGTTCCCAAAAAGTGACAAAGCTTAAAAAAAAAACCCACTGGGCAATCTCTCAATTCCCCAATCGACCGGCAAATAAATACTTATCAATCATTGCGAAACTCACGTTTTATGCAAACAATTCTTATCTAAAAGACAAAGCTAAAACCACATTTCCCACACAAAAAAGCCAAGTTAAAGCAAAGAACTTCTTCAAGTTATGACTAAGAATTTTGGGGGAAAAAAAAACCAACAATAAAAATCAAATTAAAAGTGCCAAATACTTCTCACGTCTGCTGATGAATTTGATAATCATCTACAGTAATCATCAGTAATCATTTCTCTAGCCTGACACCAATTAGCACCTCCGGATTGAACAGAACCCACGCTAGAAAAAAAAAGAAGAAAATCTCCCACAAAATAATTGTAAACACGCAACAGCGGAGGCTTACGTAAGACTTCAGATTGTATAAATTACGCCCTCACTTCCCTTCTCTGCAGACAGACCCAAAGTAGAAGTATTTTAATCAGCCAAACATTTTGACGCCGCGCAGTTTTTCGTTTTGTTATTTTTTATTGATTAATGGCGTTCGATTAGGGTCTCATAAATTAATAAATGGAGTGTGGAAAAGAGACAGAACCAAGTCCTAAAATTTTGCCGCAATGCCTCCGTCAATCGAAGCGTCATCGACCAGCAAAAAAAAAAAAGGTGAACCAGAGAGCGAGAACAATGAAAACTAATTTTGGAAGCCAAAAGCTGAGAGCGTATAAGAACGCAGCTTAGGGATATATAATACGCAGATTCCAACAGCAGCAGTCGGCCTATTGAAACCGCCTTTTATGATAAATAAATAGCAGAACAGAAAGCGGACACACCCCCACCAAAAAATTATGCACAAAAGCTCGAGACTTCTCTACAACTCAACGTTTTTTTTTTTCTCCGCCTTTATGCCCACTTCATGTGTCAAGTTTCAAGTTCAACATTAACCCCTTGTGAACTTAATTAACACAAAGGGCAGAGGAGTTCGGGAGTAAGGCAAAAAATTAGTATTTATAAAGCAGAGTTCTCTATTTTTTATGTGGTCTTTATTATACAATTTAAGTTTGAAATATTTACCAACATAAACTAGATTTAAGTACAATATATACATAAATAAATACAAATAAATATAAATAAAATAAGCTTTGCTTTTATATGTTCAGAACGGGTTAACCCTGATTATTCCTTCTCTATTTCGCATATGAGCTCTCTCCCCTGATATTGTTATTATTATTAATTTTTTTCTACCGTTTTGACAACTCTGTATTTATGTTTACCTGCCTGTCTGCTCTCCACACTCCACTCAACTCAACTCTTTCGGAAACCCCATTTATCCCCTCCCCATTTCGGCACTCCAATTTTATAGCTACTGTATTTTTTACGGCTAATGGGCAGTAACTGTAGAACTGACAACAAAATTGGCGTGCAAATTGAAAAATAGGAAAACGAAACCAAAAAAAATAATAACAACGAATTGAATCGACTTCAATGAGATTTCAAGCGTCGACATTGTGTAGATTTGAAGGCTTATTATAAACAAAAAAAAAAAAGCTACTAGAACAACAGCTTATTGATTTGCACAGCTGGCCGGTGGAGCATTTATTGAAAAAGGGGAAAAGGTGGGCTAGAAATTTCCCAGAAAAATGCGACTCCGCTCGCCATGGGAAATGAATCGAACGTTTGATGAATTGAAACGAAATTGAAAAATTTTGTTTTCCTTTATTTTCATTTTTTTGTGCAGGTGGGAAGAGGTGAAGCATCAGGGGGATCGTCCGTCAGTTAGTTCGATTTATGCTTTATTGAAGGCAATTTGCTGTTTGCCTCTCTGTTTTTTATTTATTTCCAGTTAGTAGTAATTGAACATCGTAAATTGCTATCGCCATTTTTTCGTTATTGATTTTACAAATTTAGCAAATCAATTAAGTTTAGCCAGAGTCATGGGAAAGAATACACAAGTCATATGATGACGCAGCTGTATAAGCGTTTGTTATATAAATGTTAACCAACGAACACAACAAGTAACAACAAATAGCCCGATTTAATCGACAGTAAATTTCATACAAAATAATTGCAAAAATATTCAAGGAATGCGGCTAAGCCGAAAGCAGTCAAACAACAATAACAAAAGGAGAAAAACAGAAACAAAGACGTTGACTTCGACACATGCACAGAAAACAAAATGTAAAACCACATTGCGGCTAACCACAAAGTTGTAAATATAAATAACAATGATTTATACGTATAAAATGCATTTTAAGTGGATGAGCTAATCATTTTGTAAACGATCACCTCCAACATTTTGGGTGATTATAAAGGAGTGTGTTGCTGAATTCGTACTTGGGAATTTTGGGTGCACTCCCTGCAAATATTTTTTAGAGGGGGTTTCTTTTCTGGACTTTTTGTGCCGTTTTAAATATTTATCATCAATAAAACCAGTTCAAAATAAAATGTTTTTTTTTTTTTCATTAAATATTAAAAATAAAATTCAACACAAACCTTTTCCTTGAAATTTAATTACTGAATGAAAGTAAGAAAAAAAAACAGGAAAAAAAATCGAAAAAGAAAAGAAATGAAATCATTAAAGAAAGATAATGACACACCATCACTTATAAAAATCTAAGAAAGATTTCGGAGACAGCTCTGATTAAGCTGTCATACATTTTATATCAATCAAGCTCAAGACACAGCCACTAGTCATCATTAGCTTAAAAAAAAAACCTATGAAACCTGTCATTTAAAATTAATATTATAATTTCCCACTGTGCATTTGCTGGCGAACACCTGTTTATACCCACATATATAAGCCCGCTTCGACTTCATATAACCAAAGTGAGTCATTCGTCTGGGGTTTGACACACTGAATTTAGCCCACACTCCATCTCCTATCTGGTTTTCTGTATTTTATTTTTCTCCGAGACACGTGCCCTCAAAGCAGACGCATTAAAAAGCCATTTCAATTCTCCTCTTGAACTTGAAATCTTTAGAGAGAAGAGAGAAGAAACTGAAACAAAGACGCCAAGTATTTTAATTGCATCTTTAAATGCCAATATAAACGAAGCTCCCCGAAAACTTTGTTAATTCTGCTAAAAATAGACAATAAGCTCACTCTTTTGTATTTGTTTTTTGCTTTCCTCAGCATTTCTTTCTTTTTCTCTGCGACTCGTATTAAGTTTGCTTTGATTGATGATGCCCGCCCGATTATGAGTCACTCAACTCGAAATATATTACAGAGAAATAGAGAGAAATATAGAGATTTCCCCAGTGGGTAAGTGGGTTAAGTCGGCAATTGAAGTCCGCGGCGTTATTTGTATTGACATGTCACGGTAATCGGATATAGGGCAATAATTATTGCCACCATGATGACTTGTTGAATCCCATAAAATGAGACTAATAAAGCGGCGGCAAATAAAAATAATCATAAGATATACGGAGCATAAATTAAACTGTGCTTTTTTATAAGGAAAATGCATGAATATATTTATTATAAATATAAGCAGGGAATTACAACTCTATAAGATAAATAGTAGGAATAAATTATAAAAATCTGAACTTTATTGGTTGGAACTTTATTGTCTTATAACTCCCATGTTAATCATTCGATTGTATTTAAATTTTCTGAGTAAGTTCTCACAAACGACATTAAATTAAATTTAACAAAAATACCTACAAAATAATTTTCTTTTTCCTAACTCCCTTTCGACATTAACACTTTTCAATTTAAGAGTTGAACGACATTCCTTTGAGGCTACACATTTTTGAACCGCACCCTCGGACTTCCTCTCTTGTCACACCTGTGAAATGTGTGCGTGTGTTGAATTGTGTGTTTGTTTCGCCCCCACAAAAGAAGAATTAAAGCTGTTCCCCTGTTTCAGTGTATGTTCTCTTTTTTACGAGTATGTGCCCCTCTGTCAGCATATTGTATCGCTTTAGGCATCAGATAAAAGCGTTGACAAAACCCGCTCCCTGCTTCTACTCTCAAAAAAAAAACACAGAGTTCCCCAATCCGCCGCAGAGTCAAGTGCAGTGAACCATTTTGGGGCTCGTCATCGTCGTCGTTGTTGTCGGGCAAACAGAAATGGAAAATGGAAAACGAAAAACGGCGGAAAAAAATCACATTTCCGTTCTGCATTGAAGTGTAAAAAAATCGAATTAAAAAAAAATATATATATGAGAGGAGTTCATTGCAGTGATCGAAGTGGGAATACCCCGGGAGATTTGTCATATGTTTAGCATGTGTTTGAGTCAGAAATCATTAATTTTTTTAAATATTATTGGTAAGTGAAAACTCTGAAGTAAGTTGGTGTGTTTCTATAATTCATAGAGTACTTGAATGAGTTTTTTATAATATAAAGATAGAAGTTTTTGCTAAATTATGAAGACTAGAAACCTTTGCTTTAAGATAAACTAGTATTTGTTAAAAAATTAGTTGTATTGTTTTGTATTAAAAATGCTAACCTCTTTGGGCTCAATTTTAAATTCTGTTAAAACCTAATGCCGCCAAATTTAATACGCAGACTGCCCCATTAAAAAGTCTGTCTTGCAAGCTGCCTTTGAACTTTCAGGTCATATTTTTAGAACAAGGTAAGGTCGTTAAAGGTTTAATGTGTGCCAGAGTAGGGCCAGAGTAAATATTGGTTTATGGTTTGGCCTTAATTTGTATTCCTTCAAAATGGGAGTCGAAAATCCCATTAAAAGGTAACAAAGGGTAAGATTTCCAATTCATTTAACTCCTTTTTCCCTTTCACATTAATTTATTTATTTCCCTTGAATTTATTTTAAGTGAACCAACTTACCGCACTGCCCCCCATTGAGGACGAGTCCGTCCTTGAGAGCCTGATGCTGCTGCTGCTGCTGCTGGGCGTTGTTGCTGCTGTGCAAAATATCCGACAGCGACAAGGACGAGGCTATGAGCTGACGCTTCTCCTCGAAGTTAAGGTAATCCATGGAGTTGCTCCGCTGCGGAGTCACCGTAATGGTCACCGACTTTTGCATTTTGGCCACCACACAGAGCTGCTGCTCCAGCTCCGATGACTGGGCCTGGCCGTGGGCATTGGGGGAATCCGGTGGCGTGGCCGATTGGGCAGAGGGATGATCGATGCCGTCGGTGAGATCGGGAGGTGGTAGTTGCTGCTGCTGCTGCTGGTGTTGCTGCAGGTGTTGCTGCATCTGCTGCTGCAGTTGTTGCTGCTGCTGCTGCTGTTGCTGCTGCTGGTAGCTGTGATTGAGCTGATGCTGTCCGTAGTAACTGAAGGCCGACTGAGCCGTGGCCGCCGAGTATGAGGGTGGACCCAGTGGCGAATGTGGCGGCGCATGGGCCACCCTACTGGCAGCCGCTGGTGACAGCTGGTAGCCAGCTCCAGCTCCGACGCCTCCTCCTACTGGCGAGCTCTGACCGCCATCGTGACCATTGATGGCTGCCACCAAGGTGGCCAAATTATTCCGACTGGTATTCCCAATATTGCCCCTTTGGGTGAGCTGTGCCTGGGCCTGGAATTTGTGCTGCTGCTGCAGTTGTTGCAGCAACTGTTGCTGCTGCTGCTGGTAGGCCATCGGTGGATGTTGCAGTTGCTGCTGCTGCTGCACTGTGATGTTGCTGCTGCCGTTGCTACTGTTGCTGTTGTTGCTGTTGCTGCTGGCCGTCGACTGTTGGCTCTGCAACTTGTTGCTCCTCAGCGACATGTTGTCTTCGTGCCTCACTCCCTCATTGTCACGTGACAAACAACTAATTGGCGGTTAGCACGCCCGTGTGCGTGGGGTTTTCCTTTTTCTCCCCTTTTTTCCTTTGCTTTTTTGCTTTTTTCCCTTGTCTCGCACTTCACTTTTCTTGTGTCACTTTTTCAAGGGTTTCACTTTTGTTTCGGTGGCTTAATTGCTGCAATTAAAAC
This sequence comes from Drosophila lacteicornis, assembly GCA_008044355.1. Classification (NCBI taxonomy): domain Eukaryota; kingdom Metazoa; phylum Arthropoda; class Insecta; order Diptera; family Drosophilidae; genus Drosophila; species Drosophila lacteicornis. Next base: position 101,288 of record VNKF01007954.1, read on the forward strand.
AGGTGTTGGGTTTAGCGGGCATGTTGCATGTTGCATGTTGCTGGCAAGTATTCCGGCAAAACAGGCAACGTACGCCGCAAATTTATATCATAGTTAGCACTCTCTTTTGTCACTTTGAAAGAAATCTTCTAGATCTGACACTGTGTATTGTTAGTTTTTAGTTATTTTAGAATTTTTCCTTTAGGAAAAGCCGGTTGGTTACAACTCTTAGAAGCTCTTAACCTTTTAATATGTATTTTATTACCTCCTGAGGTTTAATTATAGCCATATGTTTGGCTTTTCCATTTAATTACAACATTTTGTAACGTTTTAATGGTTTAATTTTATATTTTTATTGCAATTTGATTTTAATTTTGCCCACAACTGCTTTTAGGATGTATTTTATTATTGATTTAATTTAATTCGAATAATTTTCTTTATAAATATGAAACAAATTTAAATAAATTTTTAAATCAAATTAAAGGCCAAGGAAACCCACTTACAACATCTTTCATTTAAGAAAAGAAAAGAAAAGGAAACCAGCGCACTTTCCCAACAATTTCAACACCCCGTTTTTGGCACTGATAAAATAGCATAATCAAGAGCAACACTGCCTGCTACTGCTTTTCGCCTCAAGAAAATTAACTGAAAATGCAGCCAAAGCATTTCCACACACAAACACACACAGGAATGCCACAAAAGCCGCAGTAAAAACACACAAACCCCAAGCCAAAACTCAAACCAAAAACCAAACTCTGGACCACTTGTCGTTGTCATCATCAAAAACGCTGCAATTGCCGACAGCTGGTGAAGATGGCAAGGATCCAGGGAGGAGTGGGGGCCACACACTGATGGAGTAGATGGAAATCCATCCAAGGAAATGGAGCATCATCATGTGCACTGCTGTGTGGACCACTGCACCACTTGAAACTTGAAACAAAAGAAGCCAAAACGAACAGAAAATTGCTGCGGAGGAGATGTGGAAACTCCTCTCAAGGATTGCTCTAAAGGATGGCCAAAGGCAACAAAGGCACTGGCGCAATGGGAGCAGGGAGAGTCCTTCAATTTGAAGTGTCTATGGGGAAATCGAGTGTAACCAAGCTGAGAGAGGGTTAAGCAAAAGGGGTTAAACACACGCACAACCAGCTACTTTCCGAGCCAATTTCCGATAAGGAAAAAAGGGTTAAAGACCATGAAATAATAATTAGAAAATAATTAAGGGATTGTAAGAGATTGCAATTGATTAGGGAGAGTAAAAATAATTAGTATAATTACCAGTACGATTTTATAATCAAGAGAAACTTATACAAAAAGGGCCTTAAGCCACCAGATAAGTAAGACCAGATAATCCCATTTAAATGTTGACTTTATTGCCTAAAGGATTATTTCAACAAAGAAAAGGCTTAAATGCATTGTGCAAAAGTTGAGAAAAATCCCTTGAAACCCAAAACTAAAAGAACAAAAACTCCCCCACAAAACCTAGTGTGAAAATGCATTAAAATCTCGCTGCTGAAACAAATCCTTTTTCGCAGCTCAGACAAACTGAAACTCAAACTCTAACTCAACCGGAAAGCCAAAAGTTTCCCAGGAGCCTTTAGCATTTTCCAACCATTTCCATACACAGAAAACAAAGATTGTATAGAAAGTAAGATAAGATTAACTCGATTTTATATTTCTTAAGATCTTTGACATAAAAATATGAATATTTGCATGGCTTACTCTTGTAAAAATCATATTTTTCGGCTTCTTTGTTCAAAAGGGTCCAAAATATTTTTAAAATTTAATTAAAAATCTTTAAAAAAGAACCCTCAATTCTTTCCGTGTAGCAAGGTCAAATGGCAACGAGTTGGCAGCTCAGGTTGAAGGAAATCTTATTAGAATGCATATTGGGACGCGCAGGTAGAAAACTTCGTTCAGTTGGAAGGCCCAGACAAAAGATAAAAAGTCAGGGGAAAAGGGCAGAGGAAAGGAGACACGCAAAGTGCACAGGTAAGCGGAATTAAGGCAAGATGATGATGATGACGACAGGATACACACAAAAAGGGAATGTCGACGAAAAAATCGAAGAAAAAAATAATAATAAACCCGGCACGACACAGCAGCAGCTGGGACAAGGGATTCCAGAAGAATATGAGAGAAGGTAAAAAAGAACACGAAGAAGCCGCCACAGAAGATTATAACTGCGGCGAATTGAAATTCAGTCTGCGTTCCATTCTTCCCTTTTTCATATATTTAATTCGTTTCGGTCTTATATATTTTTGAACTTGTTTTCCCTTTTTACTTGTTCTAGGAATCAAATTCCTTTCAAAACATATTTTAATGGCACTCAGATTGAGAAAAGAACAAGTTTTTATTGATTAAAAAGGGTAAAACTTTTTCTGTATTACAAATTAATTTTTTAAATATTTTTTTACAGCCATAACATTTAATAAAAAATATATAAATCGCTGTGTAAATAGTTTTATCAACCTAGGAAAGCCCTGATAATAAATAGACCCTTAAAGCTTTGAGGGAAAATCCCTCAAGCCTATTTTTTATGGTTGGCCATTAAGAAAAAGTTTTTCTATATTTTATATTTTTTTGTTTTAGTTCCTTTGCTTGGTTTGCTGGCCCACAAAGTCGATACAAATAAAAAACAGAGAGAATTGTTAAGCAGAACACCGCGTTGCTTTGAAATCTTGGCTAAAAGTAACTGTAACTAGGCTTTTGTGGTCTGTGGCGCGCTGTGCTGTCTGATGTTGCGGCTGTTTCTGTTTTATATGAGTATATATACATTTATTTGTTGGTTGTTCCAGTGCACTGACTTTTGGCTCGTTAGCTTCGATTCTGTTTTGAGTCGGCAGTTAGTTAACTTTTTTTTATTTTACTTTTTTATTCATTTTTTTGTGGATTTGGCGCGCGACTCACATTAAAAAGGCGGCCAGGCGCGAATTGAAGAGAGCTCAGGAAGTGGGGGAAAAAAGAACGAGGGGAAATACTCGTAGAATGTGGAGCACATTTAGTTGCAAAAGGCAGTATAAAAGGTGCACCGAGAAAAATTTCGTAATAATATCATGCAACAATTTTAGTAAAAAAATAGACTTTTTCTTTAAATATTTAAAAAATATTCTTTATGTGTTGTTATGCAAAAAACACACAGCTGGAACTTGTTGGGAATTCTAGAGCCAACTTAAATAATTGTGTAGCATCTTCAAGGGTACCAAAAACACACAGATAATATACAGCTTTCAGAAAGAATTCACCATTCTCCTTATCAGTATTAGAGGTGGAGAACTATCGATAGCACTACCGACACTATCGATGGTTTGGTGCTATCGGGCCTCCATCGATGGCAGCCCTGCACTATCGATAGTTTTGCACAAAAAAAAATTATATTCATGTTTGAAAGTGGGAAAAAAAGCTTATAGCATGGATAAGTTTCTAACAATAGTGGGAAAAGGTAAAAACAATTGTATTTTTAATTTTCGAAATTAGATTATATGAAATGTTTTAATAATTTGTAAAACACCACAAAACTACAAATAAAATGTATTTTTATTTTATAGGATTCCCAGGATATAGGATTTAAATATAATTTACTAGCTTTCTTTCCATTTAACAGTTAAAACAACACATTATCGATAGCACTATCGACACTATCGATAGTTTGTGAAAAACAATCGCTTGCTATCGATGGCGCCGAATATCGATAGTTCTCCACCTCTAATCAGTATCCATTAAAGGAAATTTTTAACCTGTTGGGAATTTTAAGCTAAGAATTTTCAAATCTTTTACTTAAAGCCTTGAAAATATCTCCAACGATTTTTCTATACTTTATCCGATTCCCTTTCATATCTGCAGTGGCCACAATAGCAATAAGATATTTTTTTTTTAATGCAGACAACATTTGTTTTAACGAGCGTCCATTGGTGGAAATGCAAAAAGAAAGAAGCGATTAAATTAGCAAATGCGTTTGGTGCAGGGGCGGGGGAAAAGAGGCGGAAAATGGGGAATATATGGGGATGTTGCGGAGGGGGCGCGGTGCAACATATTGCACATTGCATATTGCACATTGCATATTGCACATTGCACATGTGGAACGGCGCTCTTGCAACTTGCAGCGTCAGCAGCAGGCGCATATTAAAAAAAAAAAACTACATATATGAGGAAAAAGCTCCAACAAAGAGCGGCTATCCCTCTCTCTCTCTCTTTTGTACATTTTTTGTCCCTCTCGCTCTGGGTTTTGTGGCAAGTTCATTGAACCTCATTTACAGTTCAGTAGTTTAGCGATTTTATTCTCACGAGAGCAAGCGAGAGAGAGAGAGAGGGCCTAAGAGGGAGGCTCGACTTTTATTTTGTTTCTTTTATTATTTATTTTTTGGGGCAACTAGCTTTGTGCGAAATACAATATGAATTACAGTGGAACTTGTACACTATACTATTATTTGTGGAATAAATAAGATTTATTATGCAATTAAGCGAAGTGAAAATAAGCTGATTGAATTTAAATAAATTTAATGGTTAAAGAAAGACACCTTAATCCCTCAAATAAATATTTTAAATTAAAAGAAAAATTAATGGGTTAAGGAAATATTTTAAACTTTAAGATCTAAAGTATTATAGTAGGAAAAAAATTAATGTTCACTAATAAGCGAGGATTTTCTGACGATTTTCTTTAAAAAACCTAGTTCCCGTTCCCTTTTAACGAACTCCCCCTGTAAAAACTAAACAATGGACTGCAAAAAAAAAATCCAAAATAAATGTGAGGCAAGAAAGGAAAGCGTTGGGAACGAAATCGCAACAAAAACTAATGCGATTTGTGTGGCAGGCAGCGCAGAAAAAAAAAACCTCAGAGATTCATGGATTTTTCGTTTGAGAGGCGCCGCCCGCCGCCAGCCAAAAGGCAATCAAATCCAATTAAGAGCAAAAATTCGAAAAAATACTGACCAAATCGGTGGGCAAAAAGAACTTTGTTTCGTTATTGAACAAAAAACATTGGCATATGCAAAAAAAAAAAGATAAAAACACAAAAGTAACAATAATAACAACTTCCAGCACACGCGACTTTGGATAACAGAATTTGCCAAACTCAAAGAGAGTCCAAAAAGAGACGGCGATAGGCAAGGAGATCAAGAGAGGTGGAGGAATAAACGGAGGCAGCAACAAACAACAAAACAGAAACCGAAACAGCAGCAAAAACCAACAACAATCAACTCTTTTGACCAGCAGCTGTCACTTCGGTGGCGCACAGTGGGTCGCGGTGCATTAGAGACCATTAGGGGTGGAAAAATAATGGTTATATTTAGTTTAGGTGGTTTCCTAATTATACAATTTAATTTCAAGGGTTTTAAATACAAGTAAATTTAGAAAATAATACGTATTTTATTTTCTCCAATTATTCCACGAATATTTTACAATAAAAGCCATAAATCAAAGTGGTAACCTAGAGTTTGAGAGGAAAACTTTGGTACATATTTTATAAAAGGCTTTTTATTCCATAGTCGAGCTGGAATTCAAGGAATAATTTATTAAATTCAAAATCTGGGGTCTCAAAATTTAGACCCCTTTTTTTTCTCAACTGAGTCCCACTGTACCATGCGGTACAAGTCCGTGAGTACAAGTGTTCGGGGTTGCTGCTAATGGAACACAATTCACAATTCCACAATTGTGGAAGTGGAAATGGAAATGGAGGAAGAAGCCAGCCGCTGTCTCTATCTCGCCCTTTGAGTTGCCATCTCTTTCTGCAGTGCAACGACAGAAGCAGCAAAAGCAACAAAAGCAAAACAGCAGCAGACAGCAAAAACCAATGGACAGAAAAACAACAACAACGGTGGAGAAGATTCGTTTTTTTTTTTTGTTGCTGTGGCGGCTGAAAACTTGTGCTCCCCGGAGAAGTGAAGAAGAGATTGGGGGCGAGGGTGCCGCAGTTAGTGCGTTCCACTCACACACAGAATTTTCGCATAAATTTAAATTTGCGCGCAAACAAAAAAAAATACCAGCAACTACAGAGGAACTTCTTATTAAACTCTAACCGAACTCTGATGAAGAAGGGTGGCTCTTTTTTACTTTCTAATTTAATTCCGAAGATAAAAGTATATAACAGTATAGAAATAGTTTTCTTCGAAGATATAATTATGAAGTATTTCTTTTGGGCAAGTTCTAATTAGTCAAGCTCCACTGTAGGGGCAATAAAAGGGACCAAGAGAATGCGTTTTTTGGGGGTTGCTGGATGCTGCGGCCAGAGAGGGGTAGGATTATGTGTGGGCGGCGGTAAGAAGAGGAGGAGGAGGAGAAGCATGGGGTCGAAAGTCGGAGTAAAGTGGAGTAAACTGAAGTCTGGAGCACAACAAAAAGTAGTAAAGGCAGCCCAGCCAGAAGAGGGTGCAAAAATCCCGTAGTATACACACACTACCAGACGGGAAAAGAAAAAGAATCCCGTCTAGACACACATTGTAAGTAGATGAAAATATTTGGTTGGAGAAAAAAAGGAAAAAAGAGGAAATAATGAAATGTGTAATTTCCTTTACCGGCTACCCCTCTCTTTCCAATTACCGCAGCACAGCACACACTATCTCTCTTCAGCACGTAATACCCTAGTGATAAGGAAGCAATTGTAGCACATTTCTCTGTTATTTTTTTCAATTGCACCATCATTAAAATCGTGTTGCGGATAAGATAAGGCACGAATACCTCCGATTGCGTTAAATATTTCCCACATTTTTCGTGTGGAAATACCATTTAGCGAGCATGCCAAAGAAATTTAATTATTTATGCATATTTTTTCCTACTCGTGTTCAACACAAGAAAAACACCAAAAACAGCTGCCGCAAAATTAAACTGTAAAGTATTTTGTTTATCCAACGCGAGAGAGCCGCTGCTAACTGTTTATTTGCATGGTTTATTGTTATTTTCTGTTTATGCTATTTTTATGGCCACCTCTCTTTTCCGTCTTGAAACATTTTTTGTGTTATTGATTTCACTTTTTAACGATGAATATCCGATGGTATTTTAATACAGTAAACGCTCTTGGGACTGGATCGATAAACTGTCAAGTGTCAAATGAAGACAGGCACATTTTCAAGGGAAGTTAAAAACATATTTTTAAGTGTTTAAATTCAGTTAAGATTTCAATTAAAGGTATTTATGGGAAGAATATCATTGTATTATTATATAAATGTATTATTATATAACAGAAACTACGCAAATTTTATCATCATTTTCAAAATTTTGTGTAAATATTTCACCAGATGATGTTTTTCAATGATTATAAAGGAACATATGAAAAATAAATAGCAAATAAAGATTTTATTAATAATTTGACACAAAAATTCACTGTCCAGAGCCTTCACTGTACTCAAATTCCACCGAAAAATGCATAATTAAATGGATAGTTTCTAATTCTTTTGTTTACTATGCCTTTTTTTAAGCACCTGTCGCCGTTGATTTTTTAATCATTACTTATTTGTTGTATCCATTTACATACTACTTTCCATGTTTTCAATCTAAGCCTTTGTTTGTTTAATGAATTCACTGGGAAAATACAACAGCTTTAGCAAAGGAATTTGTTTAAAAATTTCTGAACAGAGAGCGAAGCGAGGGACAGAGAGAGCAAGAGAATTCGATTGTGAGAGTGAGAGAAGTTGTAAAACCGGATTTTCCTTTTGGGCACTTTCGTAGTTTTTGTTGTTTTTATATTGTTGCCTTTTGCACTTTGTCTCGATCTTCGAGTTTAATTTCCATTTAGATATTCAATTTTCGAATATTGAAAACCACAATTTTCTTCGTTTTCTTCATCGCGCTTCTGCTTCTTCCTCTTCTTGGTTTGCAATTTTGTTTACTTTTGCCTTTGGTTTCCTGGCTTAATTTCGCACTTGCACTTGTTGATTATCATTTGGTTTATAATATATTTTGCCTTTGCTTATACTTTTTCTTCTTCCTTTCTTCTTTTTCGATTTTTACTAATAATTTATTAAAAGCAAAACTGACGTACGCACACACCAGTGTGCTGGCCACTACACTTACACGTACGAACACACGCACACACACGCGAGAGAGACGCGCCGCAAAACAACAAATACAACGAAACGGCAGAAAAGGCGGCGAAAATAACAACGAAAACAAAATTAACACAAAATACGGGAGATCTTTCCTCCGTAAAGTTAAACTAAACTGCCACTTTGTTTATGCTTATATTCTTTTTTTAACATTTGAATATCAACCGACTCAAATTTTGCCCGCTTCAATTTTTTTTTCGTGCGAGCAAACGCGTCCAAACAGTTTGTCGAATGCGAATAAACTAAACAAAAGGGAACTTGAGAAACGGGGGCTGCCGAGTTGGCAGTGTTGCCAACTTGTCGGTTTTTTGGTAGCTAAAAAATCTAGCTCTAAAATAATGTATATCCAATTAAATAAAATATTTTTGATATTTTTATAATCAAGATTTTTGTATGCCCATTATCGTTGAACAAGAGAAAAATTATTAAATTTAAACTCTTTTAATTTTTATTTCATTTTAACTGATTAAATATATATAAATAAATGTAGGGAAACTGAAGTCCTTCGACCTGAATATTAAAATGTACTAATGTATTATTTTAATTGCTTTTCTATTATATATTTTTTGTGTATTGAAATACGCTAGATCTAGTGGGAAAATAGCTTAAGTTGGCAACACTGCGCAAGACAACAGCAACGCTGCCAGACCGTCAGGGGCCCGTGTGGCAACACTACAACTTGGACTAACAGTCTGAATTTAAACAGTCTGGGTACATTGATCTGCGACTGTGTGAGCGGGAATTCGAATTGTGGGAATTATGGTATTTTTCTAGAGCTAATAATTTAATTTTAAGCGGACAAATGTTTTTATAGGGATTTTTTTTTTAACATTTTGGTCTGCAGGGCTTTAATATCTGGAAATAATGCTTAATTATGATTTTAATTTGTTTATTAATTAACTGCGACATATTTTTTAAAAGAAAAAACAATCGCTTCTCCTTTTATGACTTTAATAACTGAATATTCTGTGACTATGTTGTTAAGTCTTCAGTAAACTGACTTCAACTTTTTAAATTATTTAACAACAACTTTAACAATTCTTTGTAGTTGATTTCCTTCGCTTTCCATTTAAATAAATTTTTCTCTACATTCCATGCAATTAATTAATTAGTAATCATTATTACAAGCGCAACGCCCAGTTAATAAACTCCCAAACAATATTGTTTAATCAAGTGAATATTTACACAAAAACTAACCAGTCTGTATCTATCCCCTCAAAGGGAGGGCTTTGCTCCTAATTATGCGAACTAAATTGAATTAGTTTTGCCAATTGATTTGGAATTCACACACGTACATATATATAAATACATATCCACCCATTTACCACCCACCAAAAGTCCATTAATTGCCAATTTGAATGGAAACCAACCAGCAGAGAGTCTGGAAAGTGTCGGAAAACTATTGAAAATCAATTTGCATTCCGCATTAACTAGACTGAAAAAAACAGAAAAAACCAAATATGAAATCTCTGAGCCACTTTTTTTTAAGTTTGCTGATGGAGCAACCATTTTCCGGGGGGAGTCCAAAAAGAAAAACAAGAGGCACACTTCAAAAGCAATTTCACCTTGTTTTTCCAAACACACACACCCATAACACACACAATAGTGGATAAGCAGCAGAAATCTCTTTTAGGCCATATATAACTTTTCGGTAGGGAATTTCCCAAAAACTGCTCTTCAAGAATTTTCCCGAGTAGTGGTGGCAGCGGCGGCGGCGTCTACTATTTTTAGGCCCCCACTAGAAAGCCCCCAAGTACAGTGGAGACTAGGCTAGGGGTTCTGATATAAAAGATAGATAGACATTTAGTATATTGAAGAATATTTTAAAAGATATGATGATGTCTTTTAAAACTTAAAAGACCCTTTGTATAATATTAAAAACATCTACAATATATTACATTTTTATGAGCATTAAAAAATAAATTTAACTTAATTATAAGTTAAAGTCCGCATAAAGATCTAGAGAGCATTACAAACTATTTAAAAAAATGTCATAAATAATTAAACAAAATTTAAACCTACTTTTTCTATTTAATGTTTACAAAAATATTTTAAAATATATATTTTCCAATGTTTTATATTTTTATATCTTTGTAAATGTCTATGTTGACTGAATTTGTTATTAATAATTTATAAAAAGAAAGTACTATTACTTATTTTTATCTAATTTATAATTATTTATCTATCAAGTTTCCCCTTCGAACCTTCCCTGTGCAATTAACACAACAACCACACAGAGAACTCATTTATTTTTGTTTTCATTTCCAAAAACTAAACGCCAAACACACACGCATAGCCATAAATTTACATACAGAATCCCGTTTTATATAGTAAATACTACAACTATATAGTGTATATGAACGGGAAACGGAAGCATCATCATCTGGTTGGAGAGGGGAAGGTGGAGAAGTAAAATGAGAGAAAAACTAAGAGGAAAAATGCCGGCAAACGCAAGGCGCAGGCTCACAAAAATAAAAAAAAACGAAAACACAAAAAACGAAAAGAGAGCGCAAAACAAAGACAGTTTGAATCGGACTGGGGGTTTGTGAGCCACTGGTTTTCAAGCAGTGCGAGATTTTGTAGCATGCGAGAAATAATTAGTTTATAGTGGCTTAAAAACTGTGGAGAGATTTAAAAACTGTAAGTCATGAGAACTTTAAAAAATTACTAAAATTAAATAGGAAATAATTGAATAAAATGTTTATATTAATTTAATTAAAATAATAATATAAAATTAATAATAATATAAATATTATAAAATAATAATAATATTTAAGCCACTTTGTTGTTGAATTTTTTATATATATTTTTAAACATACATAAAATAGCCTATATTAATTATATTATTGTATATTCCTTATTTTAAATAATAAATCTGAATACAAATAGAAATAAACAATTTTGACATAAATAAATATTCCCAAAAATTATAAAAACAACTTCTGATAAGCCTAAAAATGCGTATAATTTATGTAATTGAATGAAAATAATTCATGCTTTCTTTAATTTTAAAGAAAAACATGACCGAACATCGTTTTTGATCATTATTTTAAATTTATTTTAATTTATTAAAAGCCCTATTATTATTATCAAAAATATATAACTAATTTGTTCCCCTTTTTAATTCCACCTAAACACTTTAAAATCCCCCTAAAATCCCCTTGATTCTCAAAGAGAAATATACGCAAAGATAGTTTCTCATTCTAAGCAGTAATCGCTGATTAAATCAGCACACAGTTCAGGGCTTTATTCCAAACTCTCGCCGCCCCGCCCAGCCGAGTAAATTCCACTTCATTCCGGGCGAACAATTCGTCTTCAATGTCAGTTTTACCCCTGACTTTCCCCGACAACCATTTTTACATTTTGCACAAACACACACAGCCTTCGCCGTCTTCTTATCCTTCAGGAAAATGAACTGTGAGGAGCTTGATAAAAAGGCTGCCATTCATTCATTCAGCATCTCGGCATCTCCTTTGCCGAAAAAGCTGTTCTCAATGCCAAAGAGCTGCCAACTTAATTTATATTGTATTTAAAATGCAAAATGCACAACATTCAACAATAGCTGAAGGAAACTCTTCGCATGAAGCAAAGAAACCTTTCAGTTTCTTCCTTTCTCTGCCCAGAAAAAGAAGCTGCTTTAATTTTACAACTTGACAAATTGATTGTTTGCGGAGCGGGGAGGAAAAGCGTAACAATGGAGGAGGAGAAAGTACGGGGAAAAGAGGCAAATAGTTTGGGAATTAAATGAGAAATATCCTTGAAATAGAATCTTAATTAGCTCTCAGTTTTGGGAAATTATTGAAGGCTAAAGTAAGAGACTTTTAAAGGTTTTTTAAGGAATTTCATGAAAAATAATTAAAGAAAAATAATTATTTTAGGACAAATTAAAAAAATACGAACCCAGAAAATTTCATTTTAAACTAATTAAACTGAAATAAATGTACTTTTACTGAATGATAAACATATTTTTAAAAGTTTTTTAAATATGTACATATTTAATTTTTTTTTTAAATGTATACAAGAGTTTTTTCTTTGTAAATATTTAAAATAAGTACTAATAATTTAATTTAATACTCCAGGTAAATATTTACATAAAAATGTTCAAGACCGAACTAAGCTGAATCTCGCGTCTTGTTTTTTTCGAATAGAAACAATTGTGGCATACTTTTAGGCACAGTTTTTAAAGATTTCAATACTTTTGTATATTTAAAAACCCATCTAGGCTTCTCTATTGAAAATAAAATTCAAAATAAATTTAAACAAAATAAACACAATACAAAAAAAACATTTCTATAAAATATTTAATGATATTGGGCTCAGCTAATGGTTGCGGCGATCCAAGCACACTCTACTGTGACTTTTTTACTTGTTCTTTTGGATAAAAAAATTGTTTAGCATACTTTTAGACACCATTTTAAAGGATTTCAATACTTTTATATTTTTAAAACCCTTCAATTCTTTTCTTTCGAAAATAAAATTAAAAATAAGGTTCAATAAAATAAACACAATAAAAAAAATAATTTATATTAAATATTTAAAGTTATTCAACTATATTTCTACCAGTGCATACAATCAGCTGCATTTAAATAATACAAATGCAAAAGAAGGAATGCGGAGAACTAGGGAAAAGCGTATCCTAGGCAACCCCGCTTTGCAGGACCTTCTCCTCTTAGTTCTTGGAATTCCTTTGTGGCGTTCGTAGTCACAGACAACATACCGAAAAATCTTTGGCCGTCATAACGTTAATTGACAATCTGGCCAAGACAAATTAACATTGCCAAAGGTCAAATTGCATTTGCTCCGGGAATTTCTGACAGCTTCCGTTTTTTTGTGTCTTATTTATTTTAGTTTATTTTATTCCGCTTGCCCCATTGTTAGAGCCAAACATAGGTAAACAAAGCTTTATTAGGAATGCAGTGCACGCAACGCAAAGCGGCCATAAAGACGAAGACGTTTGGCCCGAAACCAACAACCAAATTAAAAGGAAAAAAAAAAAAATAGTAGAAACAGAAAATGAGCAGACGTGCCACGGTCAAGAGTGACCTCTGGCACTGCCCTTTATTTTTTCGGCAAGGGGGAAGACCACCCACTCTCTCGGAGCAGTAAAGCCGAAAAAGTCAACTAGACTTTTGCTATAAAAGCCGGGGATTTTGCGATTGTTTAATCATATCAGTTTCTGTTCAATCAGCAGCCAAACACAACAATCAATCCCAACATGTTCAAGTTTGTGAGTAGCTGAGTATCTGAGGATCCTTCAAGGAGTTTGGGTTATAAGTGGAGAGGAGAATTAAGGATTAAGAGTGTTTGTGGAAATTTTGAAAGCACACACTAGGAAGTGAAGTCTTGGAATGCTATTTTAAATCCTTAAAAATGGCTCGATAAAAAATTAAACTCAGTGAAAACTAAAAAAATATATATATATTCATTGGAGAATTTTTATAAAAAATATTTACAATAATTCAATTGAGTGTTTACGAATTTCACTAAGAAAGGTTTTCGAAAGCTGATTTAAATATCAGAAAAAAACGTAGCTTATTTAACTTAATAGCTGTGAAAAAAAAAACAAGAAAATGTTTAGCTAATTTAACTGAAGAGCTGTGAAAAAAACCATTAAAAACAAGTTATAATACGTGTTATTGTTAAATTACTTTTTGATGTTTTGAGGCATTATTTAGAGCCATTTAGATATATCAAATTAAGTTTAAAAAATACAGTTTACTAAGAAAATAGAGCGCTAATAAACACAAAGTACAATAGATCTAAATTTAATGATTTCCTACAGTTACGTAGTATACAGTATACAATAAAACATTGTTTCCAGAGGTTCCAATCAATTCAAGAACTATTAGTTTCCAAGCTTGTTTAAAAATCTCAGAACCTTAAAATATCTCAGAGCAAAGCTTAGAAAGTTTCTATTCAATCTGTACTATTATTAATATTAAGGGATTCCCTTATTTAAATATTTAATACAAAAAAAGTTAAATATTGCAATAGGATTATTATATTTTCCAGAGGCAATTAATACAATAAAATAATTCAAATATTTATGAAATAATTTCCGTTACTTAGACAAACAACATAGACATTTCTTGGTCACTTCCTGAGTTCTCCCATCTTTAATAAATTAAATATAACTTAAAAAAAGTCCTTAATTTTATAGTTTCCTTAAAAATCTCTCCTTTAACATCACATCTCGGTAATTTATTGTTTCCTCACCCCTATTATTACAACCCACCTCGCAATTATGTATTTTGGCTAATCAAAGGACTCCTCCTTTTTTCTTATTTTCCCCTCAACCAGTTCGCTCTGTGCCTGTTCGCCCTGGTGGCCGTGTCCTGTGCCAAGCCGCAGTTCCTGACCACCTACAGTTCTGCCCCCGTGGTGGCTGCCACGCCCTACGCCTACTCCAGCGGCCTGTACGCCTCCCCCTACTCGGCGGGCTACACCGCCGGAGTGTATGCTTCGCCCTATGCCTACAGCGGCTATGGAGCCTATCCGTACAGCTCGCTCTACCTGAGGCGCTGAAGTTGCTGAGTTGGCTTGCTTAGCGAGTGAACACTGTACCCCGATAATTGCTGATGACGACGACGACTCCTCTATGACCTAATGAACAAATAAACCTGATAAAACAGATAAAGATCCGAGAGACTAAAGGCCACTGCTATTTGCTGTCATTTGCTTTGAGCAATTGCTAGCGGAAAGGGGGTGGGAAATTCTTACACTGAGCCAAAAATAGCACTCACAAAATGTGGCAACTAACTCGAGCTTGTTGAGAATTTATTGTGACATTTTTTGGAATATTTGCAAAATGTTAAATATTTTAAAATGTAAATAACAAAAATCTTCTGTCTAAAAAGCCTATTAAAACGTATATTGTTTGAAAATATTAACTGAATTTGTTAAATTAATTTATATTCAATTTAAACTAAAGTCAAAAACTACACTAAGCGTTAAACAATAACTTTTCATAAGCTTTTTCAAATAGTTTTATTATTTACAAATTAAAAGGCTCACAAAAGTGTCTAAAAAATCTTTGTAAAATGATATTTCCACCTACAAAGTCTTAAATCACATCCCCAGGAAGTCTCTATATTTTTCTCTCAGTGCCCAGACTGTGTGCGGAATGTTAAAGGCTTATTTTAAAATATTTACGAATTTGTTGCTGTCGGTTTTGGTTGCTTCTCCGGTTTGGCCTGGCAATTTCCGTTGGCTATCAAAAACATTCGCTTTGCCTCGTATATCATCATGTTGCATGTGGCATGAGCAGGGGAAAATAGGAGGGAAATAGTAGGAAAATGGGTGGAAAATGTAGGCGAAGGGGAGGTGCAAATGAAAAGAGGGGTCAACTGTCGCTGGCATGCGTCGGCGTGCATTTGCTTCGCTGCTAAAATGTGCAAATTATGGCAACTAAGTTGCCTCATGTTGTCCCAGGCACGCAATGGGTTAAGTGGAAAGACTGCACACATACACTTAGAAAAAATTTAAGGAAACAAGTTCAAAAAATATAAATAATAATATTTCACAAAATAAAATAATTCAATTAACAATTAAAATGTATAGAGGTGACTAAAAGTATGCAG
Source organism: Drosophila lacteicornis (assembly GCA_008044355.1). Taxonomy (NCBI): domain Eukaryota; kingdom Metazoa; phylum Arthropoda; class Insecta; order Diptera; family Drosophilidae; genus Drosophila; species Drosophila lacteicornis. The sequence goes on from VNKF01007954.1 coordinate 116,880, forward strand.
TGAGTTATTTATTAACAAAGAAATTCTATAACGTTTTTACTGCATACTTTTAGACACTTTAATAAGGGATTTTAAATTTCTAGCGATTTGTGAAAGAAAAATATGTCAAAAATATGTCAGTAAAGGCAGGAAATATTGAGTAAAAAACTCCTATACCATCGGAGAAATTTTATAAAAATTAAAAGCAAACATAAAAATATATTTGCATAGAAAAAGGTATAAAAAAAAACAAAAAAAAAATGTGTAATATTATAAATTAATTTAAATGATTTTTTTAAAGTGTACCATCTGGCAAGGACTTTCTTTGAGGCTCTGATTGCCCCTTTCTGCCTCTCCGACACACATCCTCCGCTACATAAGCCCCTCTTCCATAGCTTTCCCTTTCTAAGTTTTCCTTTTCTTTTTTCTCACACATATTTCTCTCCGTCAGCTTCAGTGTCGCCATTTGCATAATGCATCTGTGTGTGTGTGCAACATCCTTTTTCCAGGAGCATTGTGAGCACCGTGGAAAAAAGAGAGCATCGAAATGCATATGGAAATTGGCTTGAAATGAAAAATATGTGCAACATCCTGAATAAATGCATTTAGATAAGCAAAATGTGTGCTTAAATGTGGAATAATGTTTATGCTAATGTTGTTTTCCACTTGATTGGCGAAGGAGGAGGCTAGGAGTAGGTATTTTCGAGTGAAATAATGTGGTAAGTCATAAATAATACAAGTTAAACAAGGAAGTATACTAAAGCGAATTATGGGGGGAATGCTTACTCAAGGGAAAATAAATGTAGAGGCAGGGAAAATTATAAAAATACTACTAAATAAATTACTGATTAAATATAAGGAAGAAAAATAGTTCGCAAAATAAATTATTCAAGAAATACAATACTTAAAATCCTTTAAATAATAAAGACTTTTCTACCAAAAATTCTTTAAATATAAATATATAATATTGTAATAATTTGCTGGAGCCAATAAAGAAGTAAGAAAATTACCAGAAACATTGTTTAAAATTCCACAAATTCCTTAAAACCTAATTAATTATATAAATACGTTAAATACAGCATGACTTTCATCTGATATAATCCCTAAATATCTTTAATTAAAACCCAACCATTTACCCCCAGAAATTCCGTAAAAATCAGTGTTAAATGTTAAATACATTTCCCCATATTTCCTGCCTTTTCCCACACCTAACAAACATATGTTTTTTGGTCACAAATATCACCTTTATCCCTTGAAGTTTGCCGCTTCATTTGCCACCTTTAACGCTCGTCAAAGCGGAACAAAAAAGAGAGAGAATGGCAATCAACTTTTCACTTAACTTGCCATTAATTTGCCATTGTTTTCTTAGGACTTTGTCGCCGCCCGCAAAAAAGAACAAACAGAAACCGTAACCACTGTATTTCTAGGGAGAGGAAAGCCCCAGGAAAAGCGGGGAAAAAAACCGTCATCAGCAGGGAACCTACAACTTGTTTTTCTTCTTTTTTTTTCCTCCTTTTTGAGCTTAAAACAAACTTAAAGACGTGTGTGTGTGTGTGGGTGTGAGAGGAAAATTTTTTGGAAAATCTAAATCTAATTTGCATCGCGGGGCGGATAACGGTAAGCCGCAGGAGGCGGCGACTTTGGAAAAGAAAGAAGCCCACACGCGCCACGCTTTCCAAATTTCCGCCATCTATAGCTTTTCCACACACGCATTGGGGGGGGGCAACGTCAAAAGTCATTGCATATTTTTTCGGGCAGGGAACTTCGTCTGGCATATCCTCCCACAAAGACACACACACACCCACACACAACGCCCACTTACAGTCTCCTCCGATTCTGCAGGATATACGTGTATATTCCACCTTATAGCCAGTCCATCAATGTCAAACTTACCTGCAAGGAAAACGAGAAGAAAAGAAGTGAGAAAAGGCGGTGAGATAAGAGCGAATATTCGGTGATCTGGGGAGTGGCAGGAATAATTCAGGTTAAATAAAGTTAAGTGTTTGTATGGGCCCCTCAGGTAAATAACAATATCAAATGAGCAGCAAGTGGGAGCCGAGTGGAGACTTGGGAATTTTAGGCGACCTTTTTGATGCACTTATGGGAATTTTAGATATAAGTTTTTTTTAGATTTTAAACCTTTTATAGAGGTGTCTTAAAAATATGCACTGAGTTATTTATTTATATAAGAAATTATATACCGCTTTTGCGGCATACTTTTAGGCACTTTTTTAAGGGATTTTAAATTTCTAGCTGTTTGAAAATAAAAATATGTCATAACTAAAATATCTAAGATTAACAAAGACATTTTTACCGCTTTTACTGCATACTTGCAGACACTTTTAAAAGGAATTTTAAGTCTCTAGCTATTTTGAAAAGAAAAATATGTCACAAGTATAATACCTAAGACTACTATACAATTTGTTCATGATTGAAGCCAAAAAACCCATAAATAATATACAGAAGTGCAAAAAAAAAATCTTTACGTTTGAAATCATTTTAAAATGCGCTTAAAAGTATACTACAAACCATGTAAGTACTTATTTTATTTAAGAATCCATTAGAAATGAAAAATATGTTATAACTATAACACTTAAGACTACTATACAATTTATTTATGATTGAAGCCAAATATATACGGAAGTGAAAACAAATCTCTGTAGGTTTGGAATCAATTTCAAATGCGCTTAAAAATATGCTACAAAACATGTAGGTACTTATTTTATTTAAGAACTAACGTTTTTTCAGCTCTCCAGCCATTTCTGAGGTACCCCTTTATCCCTTATTTTAGATTTTATTAAGCATTTACTTTAATATTAAATATTATTAAAAATAATAATATAATATATTAATATTAATATTATTAAAAATTATTTTCCTGCTAAAACCTGTTGCCTTAGCTAAGTAACAGTCGCTGGATTTTATCCCCAAACTATAGAGTATCCAAGACATTGCCACTTCATTGGCTTGTTGAGCTGCCCACGTGATGTTTGCTCTTGAGTTCTGGTGTTTGTGGCCATCGGACTAAGTGAGTGACACGACAAATCAAATTAAAATTAACGTCAGTGTTTGTCTGAAGACAAGGCACATAATTAAATTTATCAGAAGGTAATAGGACCTTATTGGTTCAAGGATTTTATTTGTAACTATCATTTTACATTTACTTCGATTCTTCGTTGGATTTATGTATGTTTTTTTCTCTTTCTAAGTATCCTTTCATAGATCTAAATTGTGTATTATTTCTTCTATTTTATTTAAATAAAAAAATCTCCGTAAATATATCAAAGCAAGCTAACTTTTACAAAGCAGATCGTAGTAGGCACATTTTTCCTTGTCACTTGCTTTCATATCTAGTTATTTAGTTCGAGTCTGGAATCAAAACAGAGCAGAACCGAACCAAAAAAAAAAAAGAAACGATAAAAAGTTTCAAAAAAGAGCAAAAATGTCTGATCAAAAGGGTTTAGTTTCCTGTCCCTTTAATAGCCATCACAAAGTGCTGCCGATTCGCTTGCCCATGCACTTGGCGCGCTGTCCCCAGAAATGTCCAAGTTTGCATTATATACGATGTCCGTATAATACCACCCATGTGTACACCGCCGAGCAAATATCTGTAAGTCTGAATAGAGCATCTTTTCTTACTGCAATGGGATGTAATACATGGCATCCTCGACTTTTAGGGACATCTACTGGAATGCCCCAATCGTCAAATGGAATCAGAGGACACAAAGCAAACCGTAAAATCTCCCCCAGGTCAGCATCAAGTAGTTGAGGCGGAAGAAGATTGGGATGAAGATCCACCAGTAGAGACATACAATCCAATTAAAAAACTTAAGGAGAAGTTGGTTATTGTAAATCCTCAAGGTTTTACTCTGGCGGAGCGTCGAGCTTTTCGCCAGCGTGAGCACCAGCGCTGGAATAATAGTGACAAGTTTTAGAAGGTAAAGCTTTTCCTATCTAAGGAAATTCCGATTGTAATATGTTTCTGTTTCTCGCTTTTATCATCAGAGTGTGCCCATATCTTGGATTGTTTTCGACATGGCTAGAAGGATGATATAACGTATTCAAAACAAAACACAAAAAAACACATACATAGACTTCCCATCTTTTAAAATAAATACACACACCTTTTTTTAAGAAACGGAATTTTAATTAAAAAGTGTAAATGTAAAATGCTGTGCAGGTGAAAACTGTGGGTCTTACTTTTAAGTTCACTGTCAGTAAGTTTGGCAACCCTGTACATAACTCAGGTCTTTTTTTCTAACCGATAATAAGGTCACACTATTTAGTATGGAGGAAGCAAGCTAAATGCTGAATCTGGTTTTGAGCAAGAAAGAACTTCTCTTCTATTTCGGCCTACGATACTTGAATAAGTTTAAGCAAGTTAAAAAAAAATGGATTTGGTCAAGTATGTAAATATTTTCTTAACATAATATAAAGATTCCTTCAAAATAAATAAATAAATAACTGAAGTTAATTTGAAACTCACTTCAAATATATTCTAAATAATTAATTAAAGTGGGACAAGGAAAAAGTAAAGCTTTAATTGTGATTTATATATTTTTTTTTAATTTCAAGCAAGGAAATACGGATTAGGTTAGTTTTTAACATAAATATTGTTAAATATATTTAACCCCTTCAAATACAACTTCAAAAGCCCTCTCTCTCTCTCCCCCCTTGAAACCTAATAGTTTTTTGCATTAAGCTACCCCCTTGGTTTTAATTTATTATTAAATCATTTGCGCTTATCAATTTTCGCCCCCTGATTAATGATGGCCCACGGCGGGGCCCCCAAGACAGACTCGCAATTAATTGCCCGACTATTAGCCAGAGTGAGCAAACAAAAAAGGAGCCAACAAAGCACTCAACAAGTGATTACATCCCTCTATTTTCGCCAAGGATAAAGGATTCCAGATCCTTTTGTTCTTTCTTTTTTTGCCAGAGATAATTGAGTAAGGGGTTGTAAGGGGGCCACGCCTACGCATTAAAAATTCATTTGCTCAAGTGTGAGTGTGCGTGAGGAGAAGGGGCAGGAAATGAAACAAAAAACAAAAAACAAGAAACGGCTTTCAGTTTCGCCAGCGAACCTCTGTTAAAAATGCAGAACAACAATTTCCGTTTCCGGTCGCCGGGACGCTGTTTCAATCTCAATTGCTGCTGCTTGCGTTTGCGGAACATCCTGTGCACAGGTCCTGGGTAGAGTAACGAAAAGGATAATGGCGGCCTATTAGCCTGCGCCCAAATCAAAGTCCCAATGAGCTGCAGAAATCGTTGCTGGCAATCACTGGGCGTTGACAGGACATCTCAATTTGGCACTCCGTTCCCGCTCTCTCTTAACATATATCCTTCTTTCGTTGCGATTTCCCTCAAAAGATAGAGTCAAGTCTGGCGTTAAATTGAATCCATGGCGGCAAACGTTCGGCACACTTTTTTTTCACTTTTGACTACGTTCAACGTGGCGTATAATCGATTTTCATTCGATTTATCCCTCGCGCCCACACACGCACAGCTGTATGTATATGTAAATGAGTTTCTTTGATTTTTTATTTGTTTGTGACTCTTGTAAAATTTCTCAGCCGTCGTTGTTAGAGGTTCGCGTTCAACTAAAACTAAAATCAATTGCAAAGGCGAGGCGAAATAAAATAAAACTGTCACAATGACCACGGCATGTTAAATAGCACACTGGGAAAAATATTTGAAGCAAGAGGGGGGCCTCAAAAAATTATACATTATTAAAAGAAAACAAAAAGCTACTTAAGAACTCGAGGTATAAAGAATTTTCTTTAAAGAAATTAATTTAATAACGGGTTTATGCCAAAAAACGCGGAAAAAAATTTGTTAGAAAAATAAAAATAAAATAAAATCACAAAAATATTATTTAAGCTGTTTCAAACATTTGCAGTGTCTTCATCAGTAACCTATGGCTGACTAACCTCTTTTTTAGCTCAATAAATGCATCTTTATTCAACATAAAATTAGAAAAATATTATTAAAGCTTTTTAAGATATTTGCAGTGTCTTCATCATTAACCTAACATTTATTTTTTCTTAATACAAGAAATAATGTTCTAAAAACAAGGAAATTGTTTTTCTATTAAAGAAAATGTCCTTGTTTTTAGAAACATTTTTCTCAATTAAGAGAAATAAATTTTTTTGCGATTTTATAAAGAATAGAAATAGAAAATTATTAATACCAACTTTTAGTGTACTGAAACAATTTTAATAATAATCCAGAATAAATAACGCACAATCCCTAATCTAAGTTATCAATTAATTCCTACTTTATTCACTTATATTTTCCTTCAACTTGAAAGTAAAATCTTTCTTTAAATAAATTTTAAAAATTCCCAGATTTTCTCTACGTGATTTTCCATTGGTCACCCAGTCAGTCAACGCGGGAACGGGCTTAGAAGGTCGGGCGTTGAAAAGAATGGAGCACCGAAACATAAAACCCACATAAATCAATAGTGGACCCGTGGAAATGGCAAGGAAAATTGTGGGTCATTAAAGAAAAGATGGTATGAGATGAGCCAGAATTAGAGACGGTTACGAATGCGACAAAGAAACTACAAAAGAAAGCGGCTAATTTCACAGAAAAGTACTCAAAGTTGTACTCGAATTTGCGTTTTGTTTTGTGTTAAGCGGGACTTTTCCCTAATCGATTTGCCAATTAGCTCAAAAGGAACTTTTCTTTAAAAGAAAGAAAATAATATAGGCAGAAACTACATAAAATAAATTAATTTAAAATAAAATTCTTATCTATGTAAAAAAAGTAACCTATTAAATAATTGATCCTGCTTTTTGCTTATCTAAAAAGTTATTCTTGCTAAATAGATTAATAATATACTTTTACCAAGTTAATCAAATTAAACTTGTGACAAAGCTCCAGCAGCGCAACCTTCATCAAACGAGGAAAATCCCTTCCTCGCTCTGGCAAAAACTTTAATTTTCCGCAAAACTTTCCCTGGTTCAACTTGTCATTGGCCAGATCCATGTCCAACGGCTTGACCTAAAAGTTTGCATAAAGAATACCTTATTTTCCCCATTTTCCACCCCCCGCACGCTGTAATTACCCTGAACAACTTTCCGCCTGGACAACACGGCGTATGAGTAACCGCTTTTATTGTCATTTGCCGCGCGCCACTCAATAAGCAGAGCAAATTTAAGGGGGGACGATGATGGCTTTGCAGAGCTTTGAATGCAATTATGTGCAGCACATGACCAGAATTCTGTCACCCGGAGAGGGGGAGAGCGGAAGGACGAGGAGATACCACCGGAAGGATGGCAGGAAGGAAGTCGGAAGGATGCCAGGGACAGGGATGCGATGTCAGGTAAGTGGGCCAAGCAAATAAAATATAAATAAATAACAGCGAAGCGAGCCAAACGAGAAAAACAGTAAACAGCGGGACACAGCGAAAAAATAAACATGCAATTAGCAAAGTTTACTTAAATGCTTCAAACTATTTTTGTGAATATTAAGAGGCGTAGAAAAGGTTTAGTTACAATGATGAATTAAATACAAAGAAAAATCATACATTTCTTAGGCCTAAAAATATATTTTTTGTTGAAAAAATAAACAAAATTATTTTAAAAATATATTTGTTGTTAAAAAAACTAAATTATTACACTAAAAATATATTTTTAGCTTCAGCTTCATCAGTTCCAATTTTGCTAAAGATTTATCTAAACATTTTGAGTGTTTATATTCTAATAAATTCTTAATGAATTCGTAGTTGGGAATTTTAGATCAACTCAAAGAGAGTTGGGAATTTTAGTGCAACAGATGCTGAGATTTAATTTAGTTACAATGATGAATTAAATAGAAAAAAATCATACATCTCTTAGGCCTAAAAATATATTTGTTTTAACAATAAATATATTTTTTAGTTTCAGCTTCATCAGTTCCAATTTTACTAAAGATTTATCTAAACATTCTGAGTGTTATATTCTAATAAATTCTTTATGAATTCGTACTTGGGAATTTTAGGTCAAGTCAAAAAAAGAGTTGCGACTTTTAGTGCAACGGATGTTGAGGTACCCCCTTGAAGCTTTGAACTTTATTTAGCTCTAAAGCTTTGTTTAATTTGTTAAAAATGTAATATTATATCCATAAATGTAATATTAAGAATATAATTTTTAGTAAATAAAAACTAGTTACTATAATAAATATAATAAATAGTTTTATCTCTAAACTTGACTAAACCATTTTTCCACGTGTCGTAGAAAAATCAACAACGAAATTGGATCTTTGATTGTTTTCAAATAAGCGAAGAGTATTAAATTTTTAAGCCAGGCAATTTGCCAGCAAGGTGGTCACAGTTATCCCTGGCATCCCCCAACGCCCTTACTATGCGACATAGGCCCCTTGACTTTTCCCCGAGTTTTCCTTTTCTCTGACCAACCAAACCCAAATTGAGGCTTAAGTTGGTCATTTGTGGTTGTCGTTGTCTCCTACGTTCTCTTCGTCGTTGTTGTTGGTTACCTTTTATTTTTTTGTATTATTTTCCTGGGAAGGTTGTTGTTTTCCCGCTGGCTTTTGTTTAGTCTGATGTGACTGTGGGGAAAACTCAAGTGGGGGAAAAATGCGGCGGCCGGATTTCACGAAGGTTCAAGGACTCACATTTGATTTGCCTCCGTCTGTCTGCAAATAAAGATAATCTTTCCCAGTGCTGCGCATTTTTATGGTAATTTCCCATGGTTTCGCTTTCTTGATGTGTTTTTTTTTTTCTGCCGTCTGCCGAAAAGTGAAACCGAAAACCGTAAGAAATGAAAATATTTGGAGGCAGAGAGGGACCTTAATTCAACGTCAAATTGTTCGGACAAATGCCAAGTCCCAACTGCAAGCCGCAGTCAAACTTAAACTGCGAATGGAAGCTGGGAAAATTTGCAACTCAATTTTTTGATTTATTTCACTTTTTTCTTTTTGTGGAGGTAAAAACTTTTTGGCGAAATTGATTTTGTAAGGTTTTCTGTAAGTGAAATCAAATTGGGGCCAACATCTAAACTTTATTTGGCAAATGTTTATAACATGATTTGGGTGGAAAAAAGTTTAATTTTATATGATTGGGATTTAATTAGGGGTAACTTTTATTGGGTTTTAAAAGTTGGGCTTTGGCTTTATTTAAAAAGTGAGTAAATAGATTTTAATGAAAATACTTTAAAGATACAAACTAAAACAGAGTTAATCTATATTGTTGAAGTCTAACATTTAAAACCCCAATATTATTAATAAATATTAAAATATTTAAAGCATTAATAGTAATTTTAGGAGTTTTGAAAAGCTAAATAAAATTCACTTAATCTATAGTTAATAGGATTTTTTGTTCATATTCTCTTGTTTATTTTATAAAACAAAACTTGCCAAGTTACTCTTCAAGAAATCTCATAAAATACCAACCAACCCTCCAAGAATTTATTCCCTTATTTATCCAATAATTAGCCCAACCATTTATTTATCTCAACTATCTATTTGTCCATCTGCTTTCTCGTTTATCTTTGCACCATCTCCTAATGACGTCAATAGGCCCCATGCAGCAGCGAAATATATTTCATTTAATTTTTGTATGTGTTCCTCTCGTGTCGCTTTTGGCACAAGTTGCAAATTAAATTTAGATTTCATGCACGTAACTTGGGGAGCCATTCAGGCAGCAGCGCTACAAGAACCTTAATTACTTGGCCAACTTGCTGCGGATGCTGCCCCCTTTTACCCTGGGAGAAATGCCAAGGAGTATCGGAGAAACTCTGAGAGAAAAGGGGAGCCAGTGGGCGGAGTGGACTGGAGTAAAGCTGAAAGGGAGCGAAATCAATACGCGAAACATTAACTCGAGCACTAAAGACACGCCATGGAGTCATTAAGTTTCCACCAGCCCAGAATTACACGCGAACAAATTTTTTGCAGGTTTACAATATTTTCTAAATTAATATAAAATAATAGGTTTAAGATTTGTATGATTTAAAAACCTATAAGAATGTTGTGTGCAACTTTAGTAGGTCTAATTTTTAAGGTCTTTCAGATTTAGTGGCCCAAGTGAACGTTAACTTTAACCGGAGGTTAACTTTAATTTTGCAAATTTGTTACCTTTTTGTCCCTCAAATTATCACATAAAATGTAATTAATAATTATTTAGCCTTATAATAGATTCCGTTTTCTTCGACAATAAAATAAAATTAAAATATATAATAATATCTTAACTGGAGGATAACATAAACTTTAACAATTTGTCCCATTTTTTAATAAATCCAAAATCACGTAAAATTTAATAATTCAAAAAGAAAAAAGCTAAATATGGATTATCTTTCATTGCTATAAGAATATATTTATTTACAATATTAAAACCTTAACCGGAAGAAGGCATTAATTTCTAACTTTTTTATTTACTTCAAACTGTAGTAATATTTTTTTCCTGTGCACACCCTCTCGTACTAAAAAAAGAAAGAGAAAACTCTGTGTTGGTGTGATTAAAGGCGGACGAAGCTGTCGCCGCCATCATCGAACAGTTTGTCATAAATGGCTCCATATTGACAGCGAAAAAAAAATCGAAAAAGAAGGCAGCACGAAAAAAATTGTTGACAAGGATAAAGGGGAAACAAGGAGAAAAAGAAGCGAGTAAAGAGGATGGGAGATGGTAATGAAATATTATCAATATTTGTCAATATTTACTCAACCAGAAAGTCCGGAGGAAAATTAAAAACTACAAAGGAAAAAGCGGATTATGGTCCACTCTGACCGAAATCCGGTAAAGTGCAATCAGTTTTCTTTCAAGTTGCAGTAAAAAAGGGCAGACCCTTTAATTTTCTTCATAAAGTACTTGAATCCAAGCCTTAATTAGATATTCAAATTGCGTTTAAAAAAACTGGCTCCCAACATGAATAATTCAAGGAAAGAATATCTCAATAAATAAGCAAAATTTACGCATTTCATAAATCCCAAGCATAAAATATCTTTTGAATAATTAAGCAACCATTTGTTCAGGTTATATAAATTCACCCAAAAATCAGGCCGTCATAAATTTCAAATCAATAACTTTTTAAACAATCAACAATATCCGTAAATAAAACTTTGCCCAGAGATGTCAATGAAACTCATAAATTTTATATGAGCAGCAGCATCAGGTTTTTTGGGATAAAATGTTCATGTATTTCCACTTGAGATATCACTTTTTTTTTGTTTGTAGCAACCTTTTTAGGAAACATTGCGCCGAACATTTTTTACGACAAAAGAAAAGTTTGTGCCTACCATCGCGCTTCGTCCTTCACCTCGAGAGTCTGCTAATTTCATTTCATACGAGGAACACCCACAATTTTTTTTTGCACAGGGAGAAAAGGTGTTTAAATTAGGTATTTACATTTTTGGTGTGCATATTTGTATAAAGGATTTTTTAATAAATATTTTTATCAGTAAACATTAAATATATTTGGCTCAAGTTTGATTGGGAAAAATTAGTTTTTGACAAAAAACAAATAAGAGGCTTGACTATATATTTAAAACTAATATAATGGAACAAACTTAGGGCTAAGAACGCTTTAAAAAGAGTTTACAAATATGGGAAGGAAAATAATATCATTATCATATCATTAAATATTAAATATTTAAATTATTTGAAAAATATATATATTTCTATGTAATATTTCCCTCAGTGCCTGCCCTCATGGCAAAGATTTCGCAGCTGTCGCCGCTGAGACAAGCTCATAAAATGTTTCCAAATCGATTCCATCATTTAAAGCATATTAGACCAGTCGACACACACATGTGTGTGCGATATAAAAATAGGAAGAGCACGCAGGAAGTCCTTGCCAGGATGTGCGACACATTGCGCTTTGAACTTATCAAGAAAAGCCTGGAAAAAAGCCCGACTGGCGGAGTGTCGTAATTTAATTAAGTTTCGCACCAAATGACAAGCAAAACAAAAGTGACAAAAGTGGAAACGGCTAAGGGAAAATCGCAGAAAAAACTCAAGTCAAATTACCAGGAGGCGCCAAAGGGAAAGGAGAAAAAATAGACAAAAGGACCTTGATTACTGTGCCGAGCAAGGCGAAAACTATTCCGGAAAATGCAGCACAATTTCAATCGAATTTCCGTATTTCCGAATTTCCGAATTTCCTCATTACCGCAAATTGGGTGGATATAAATATGGAAATATGAAAATAAACTGCGACATTGCGGAGCTTATTAAGGTTGGAGGGGCTTAGGAAATGATTGCTTTTTATATCGAAACCGCGTTAAACAATAATTGAGGGCTTTGGGTTATGTGCGGTCTATTCTGCAGGGTTTCACTGCTTGTAATTTGGGTATATAATATTAAACGATGCTAATTGGGGTTATTTCTTATTAGGAATTGGTATTTAGGAAGGTAATTTTGAGTTTAAGGTAATGGGAAGTAAGATTAATGGATTTAAAAGGGGGCACAAAGGAATTAATATTAGTTATGACATTTAAACAGAAAATAAAATTATTGAAAGCAAGTAAATGCAATTAAAAATTTATAAAATAATAAAGGCTGTTTTACATGTAATTTAATAATTATTTATACAAGTTTCAATAAAGGACTAGAACTTTCTACTTTCTGAATAAGGGGTTTCGTTCTCTAACTTTTTATTATAACATTTATATAACATCTCAGGCCGACATTTTAAATTAAAAATATAATTTCCATCGCAAAAATCAAACACATGAATAAATCATTGCGAAATAATCAATCAAAATTGTGTGCTACCGATGGGGCCCTTAAAGTGCGTATCAATCAACCAGTTGTTGCGATTACAGGACACAATGAGTGCCCGGAAAGTCACCCAAACAGGCAACACACCGCAATTTCCGTGCACCAACACGCACACACCCAAACGCACACACACCCAATTTTCCCCATTTTCATCTCATTTTCCGATGTTGTCAACTGTTGCACATGGCAAATGCGTCGAGGGATGTGAATGGCACACAATGACAGCGGCTAATTAAGCTATCAAAATGTCCTGGTCGGCTCGCTCACCTGGGGGACACTCACCTAGGGATGGGAGCAAGGATATGATATCCATATTTAAATTGGGCCTCTGGGCGAACTTTGTATATAGTACTATAAACTGTGGATATTTTTTTATTTTGATAGAGAAGACAATGCTTACTACAAATTAATATTTGTTTAAGTGGCAAAACCATTTAGTTTTGAAATGTTATTTTAATTATATTGTTATCGATACTTGCGATCATAAATTTGATATTTTTAATAAAATTTTGAAATACAACCGAAGTACTTTAGCTTTATCTTAGCATCGACTGCTTTTTATCGATATACTTTCCAAAAATCACATTCAAACTAAATTTATTTGCAGAAGGTAATATTTTTTTAAAAATAAAATTATCGATATTATTATCCTATCGGGGCTTTTAATGATATTTTTATCGATATTTGCGACCATAAATTTAATATTTTTAATCAAATTTTGAACTACAACCGAAGTACTTTAGCTCTATAATAGCATCGACTGCTTTTTATCAATATACTTTCCCAAAATCACCTTCAAACTGAGATTATTTTCAGAAGGAAAGTACTATTTTTGTTTAAATAAAATTATCGATATTTTATTTTATTTAGTTATTTGTTTCCCAGCTATAAACTATGGTGGATATATGTACATCCCCAGAACTAATACTATTTTATATTTATTCAAAAAGGAAAAGCAAAAGGAAAATGTATGAGAAGGATATTATTTTAGAAGCGATATATCTGAAACGATTGTAGATTATCGATACACATCCTCAGAAGCACCTCTAAATTATAATTACTTAAAGTGGAAGATACCTTTCTTAAAGCTTAAATTAAAAATTCGATATACTTCGATAATCGATATATTTTACATCGATTGTTTAATTATCGATATCCAACCCCCAAACTCACCTCTGTACAGTGGAAACTCTCCATCGCTGTGACTGTGACACAGCATTATTGGACTGCGGCAACGCGATGCGGCCACCATAATGCCTGTCTTGTGGATACTCAGTTGATTGTTGGCCGCAGTTGCTACTGCGGATGCGGCTGCTGCAGTTGCCGATGCTGCTGCCGTGGCCGCTGCGGAAGCTGCTGCGGCCGCTGCCGATGTGCCCAATGAATAGGATCGCGAGACATGACTTAAGGTGCGACGCCTAATGGTTGCTGCGTTTGCCGCTGCCGATGTTGCTACATTGGCCGCCGCAGCTGCTGCTGCTGCGGACGAGGCCATGTTGCGATAATGATGCTGGGGCGTCGAGTACTGATTCCTTGGAGCCTGCTGCATCTGCAGCTGCAATTGCTGGTAGCCGCCCAGCGACAGGTGGTGTTGCAGCGGCGGATGATGCGAGCGGTGCAAGTGCTGGTGTTGCTGCTGCTGCTGCTGCTGCTGCTGAGGAATTTGCTGTTGCTGCGGGGTTTGGTGCTGTTGCGGGGCTTGGAAGGGCGGATGCGAGTGCTGATGTTGCAGCAACTGTCTCTGCTGTTGCTGCTGCACCGCCGCCATTTGGAATTGCTGCTGCAACTGTTGCAGCAGATCGTGCTGCAGCTGCTCATTGGTCCTGCCATTGTTGTCCTTCTCCGGATTCGTTTGCTGATTCGGATTCGGGTTCTGCTGCTGCTTCTCCCAGGGTCCGTTGCTATCGCTGCTGTAATCCAGCTTGAGGCTGATTTTTTTTATATTTCGCGGCGGATTATATTTTAATTAGACCATCGCAGCCAGGTTGCGGTAAGTCCACATCTTAAATCTTAATTCTTATCCAGGTGTGAGTAGGATTTTTAAATAGTTCCAGCTATTTATTATTACTTTTATTATTATTTTTTCAGAAAACGCACTGAAATTTGTGTATTAAATAAAACTTCTTGTGCTTCTTTTATTTTTAAGTTATCCAAGACATTTTTTGGGAATGTAGGATAATAATATGGTGTTTTAAATTCCCTTAGGAATTAAGAAAGATCCAAATTTAAATTATATAGTCGTTGGATTTTTTGCTAAAAAGAGTACAGCTTGGCATAACTTTTAATAAAATTTATTAGAGTTTATCCTGAAAGAAATCCACTTCAGTATTTATTTATTTAAGCACGGTCTGTCTATTATAACATGATTTATTGTAACATCGCAGGAAATCATCCTTTTAATTTATACAAAATCATGCATTGCGCTTAATAAAGTCCCAGAAAAACCATTTTAAATGTTATTTAAAGAAACCAACTCTATTTTTAGGTCTTAAAACCATAAAGTCACTAAAAGTCCACTTAAAAATTACCAAAAAACTACCCAGCTGATAGCAGGCAGATTTTTAGAAACTCGCAGTTAAGACAAATCCTTGCCTGGACTCTTCCTTTTTGATGTCAAGGTCGCACTTTAAGATTTTTTCCAAAAATTCGCAACCACAGTTTGGAGAACAGCTGTTTTTGGCGAAGGGATAAATTCTGGACCAGCCAGAACTTATTTATTTATATTTAGAAAAAGACACGACCACGAGAGCGCGCGACCGCGGAGACGCGATGGAGACGCATATGTATGTCACTGGAGGACCTAGTTCGAACAGGTTCTAACGGTTGAATCTGGGGGAGAGCGAAGGACTCGCGAGGACACACTCTCTCCCGGGGCGAAAGGACCCGCTATTCCGACCAGAGACCAGAGACGCTGGGCCAAAGTACGACGACTGATTGCGCCGAGCTTTGTTATCCTGCGGAAAAGCTGTTCGCAAGGACCAGCAAGCCAGAAAAGCGCAATCAGCCGAAAGAGCAAGAGCGAGAGAGAGTTTGTAGGAGAAAAAACAGAGCCTGCGAGAGCCTGCAAAAAGCACAGATAACAACCGAGTTTGGTCCATCGGCCACACACTTAGAAAATTTAATCAAAGTTCCGATTTTCAGTTTAAGATAAAAATGGATTTTTAAATATACAAACAAAACTTAAAAAAAAATACAAGTGTTCGTTGGCCTTGATTAATTAGCTTTTCTATTATTTTATTTTAAATATCGATTTTAATTTTCTAATTAAAAAATACATTTTCCTCAGTGTAGAAGAGAGCAGTGCAGCTGCTGGTTTTGGAAAAAGTGTGTGTTTGCTTTCGCATGCAATGCACACGCACACATAGAAAAGAGGAGCAGCGTATGTTTTGCCAACTCTTTCGGTTCCTCTTTGCTGTTTACTGTTACTACTGGCCCACCCACTAGAGGGGAGGTAAAAGCGGACGGAGAAAGAGGGAACAATGGGGAGAGGCAAAATGAGAAGTTTGGCACAGTTTAGCATCGCAGATGAGCGCACAGTGGGACAAGAACGTGAAGATCAAACCAGTTCAAGGCTACAAAGGAAATTATAAAATGAACACATTTTAAAGGACTTAAATTTGTATAAATATTTACAGAAAATAAGATTAAAAAAATAATACACATATATTGCGAAATTAACCTTATATTACCCAATTTTTTTAGAAAACAAAAGATAAATAAATTATATTAAATTAAAAACACCCTTTCTTTCATATTTCTTTAAGGCATAAAAATAAAAGATAACTGTTAAACGTGTCATTAACCCTTGTGATTCATTCTTGTTTTCTAAAGATGAGAGGTATTTCCCAGCTTGATGCAATAGTAAAAATAACTCCATTGCTTTTCAGTAAAAGCAACCCTACTGTTTATGATTCAGTGACGAGAAATTTCCACCCGCAATAAAACAAAACGATAAAGTGCTAAAATAGGTTCTATAAAAAAAGCACTTTCATTTCCGATAAGATATGAGATTAAACAGAATGCAATTTAAACTTTACTGACAACACACCCTTGTAAAAATCCGGCAATAACTGGTTTTGTGAAAGGTATTTAATCAGTCTGAAGTACTGAAATAATAAAGCTATCAAAGCAATCGTCAATCATTCTAGTAAAATGGATGCCAGACTAGCATTAGGCAATATTTCTAAGTACAAAAATGATAGCTGTTGTCAAGGTAACCCACTTAAATCTTACTTTTTTGAATTATGAATTAAATACAATTTTTTAGTTTGCTTTCCAGATATTAGATTTGAATGCCCACTGTGCAAAGCCCTTGAGGTACAGGCGCGACCCACTGTCGCCCACATCTCTGGGTTCATTCACCCAACCATTCGAAAACAGCTGCTCCTGGGAAATGCAGAGTAACTCTTCAGGGGAGAGCGAGCGAGGCTCGAACTCGAGCTTTTCTCGCTTTCCGTTTTCCGGAGCTTTTCAGGAGACACACGAGTTGACAAAAATAAATACGAGAGAGAGTCAGAGAGACGAACGACCCAGAGGAATATGTTTTGCTTTGTTTGCCATTGCCATAATTTATTTATGCATTTGTCACTGTGCTTCGTTATTTTGATAAAGTTGTAGCCTGATAATTTCGACAGGACCCACGGGAGCTTCAAGAAACACAAGGTGGTCGCAGCCGATGCTGGATGCTGTATGCTTGATGCTGTTTTCCACCTCTTCGTTCGTTCGTTCTTTATGTTTTTATTATTCCAGTGATAAGGCTCGGCTCGAGAAAGTCGATATCGTAATATAAACACGAAATAGGAGCCCAGCACAGAGCAGCAAGTGTCTCGCTGTTGAGGGAGAAAAACCAAATTGTGGATGCCATCCACGAGGAGGAAAGCCCCAAAAGGCGCAGAGGTTAAGGGGTGTGCACTGAGCATAAATAATGGGGACTACAAAAAAATATTAATAATACTTAAAAATATATTTATATATATATTCCGATTCGGTCTTGAATATATATTATTATTTGATAATTAGAATTGCCCTTTTTAGTATAACTTTCACACGACTCGATTAATTTTAACTTTACATTTGAAAATTTCTGATTTTGGCCTTATGACACTGCTCATTAAAAGTGTTATATGTTTGTCTAGCTCCCACTTATGGCACTATGACTCTGCTGATTAAAGATGTTGTATGTTTGGCTTCTTCATACTTATGGGATTATGACACTGCTTATTAAGAACGTCATATGATTGTCTAGTTACCACTTATGGTATTATAAGACTGCTTATTAAAAATGTAATATGTTTGTCTAGATTGAACTAATGGGATTATGACACTGATCATTAAAAATGTAATATGTTTGCCTAGCACTAAGGCACTGTTTGCGTTATGACACTGCTCTCTAAAAGTATTATAATAAACATATCTATAAAAGTATCATATTAAACATATGATTACACATATGATACTTTTATATGTTTCATATTAAACATTAAATAAATATGTTTCATATTAAATATATGATACCTTTATACTTATTAGGTCGCACTGACCTAAAAGCCAATAATCTTCATTTCCATTACCCTATTAGTCCATTTAAGTTTATTTACAGAAAAAACACTATACCAATATTATTTCCTATTTCAATTTATTTATTCCTAGACTTTATTTTTCTCAGTGCCCAAAGATGTGGCACATAGGGGTTATAGGGGTGCCATTTCGGCTCGCGTGGGTTTTGTTGATTTTGCGTGCGCATAAAAAATCGAAGTGGGCACGGCACAGGGGGGGACTCAGCAGCTCCAGCAGGATTCAGGGATTCGGGCAGGGTGGGAGGGAGCGAGAGTGCGGCTTTAGGGTGGCCGATGGATGGGGATTGTGTGGATGCGACAATCTCGGCGCGTGTTTTCGGCTGCTGGAGCCGCTTGTTTCGCATTCTGCACTTCTGTGGTTGAGGGCCGACTCGTTTAGGGGCGTGTACCCCTCTTTTCGCCGAAAAGCGCGGGGCGGGTGCACAAAAAAAAAACAAGGGGAATGCAGGACGACAGGTAGCACTCACCTATAGTATCACGATCGTAGAGGTAACTGCTGGCACTGCTCTTGATGCTGATGCTGTCCAGAGGCGTCGACGGCGGCTCAAAGATGTTGTAGGAGTCGCAGGATTCCGCCGAAGGCGTTGGTGGAGCCACAATAATCCTAGCAGCTGCTGCACCCAATTTAAACACGGAATGCAAAATGCAAAAAGAAAACCAGAAATTCAGGCGATGAGGAGAAATGTACAAAGGATTATGGGTTTTTTTTGGGGAATTAAATTAAAAACTTAAGTAGGAAAAATATATTTGGAAAACAAAACAGTGTGGATTCTCTAATAGTTTTCTTTTAATTTTCCTAAACTTCCCACTGACTGAGGAACTAATTTAAATGCCCACAGATGGACGGACAGACAAACGGACAGGGCTAAATAGACTCGGCTGTTGATGCTTATCAAGAATAAATATACTTTGAGAGTAGAAAATACTTCTTTCACTAAATTGCAGGCTTCTGACTAAAATAATAAATATTAAAATAATAAAGGTATTAAAATATCCATGTACCCGACAAATAAAACACTTAATACTTTCCAATTCTTTACAAGAATATTTATTGTTATTCTTTCTAAGCATATTTCATAAGCCTTGTTTTATTTCAAATACAGAAATATATTTTAAGAAACTTTTTCCATAACATATTTAACAATCCGCCTTAAACCCCTTGAAAATTACTTAAACTATATAAGTTCGTATAAATATTATACCCGGCATAATAAAGACATCGCTTGTCATTTATTAGTATATTAGAGAGAATATATAATATTTGATTACCTAAAATATTATTTTATATAATAAAGAAATATCTTTGTCTTTTATTAAAATTAGTTCAAAGAGTAAGTTATCGTGCGTAAAAATTTATACATTATTTCGGGCTAAGGCCACACTGCAACATTTAGTTAGCCAAAAATTAAACATGAGCCACGAATGTCATGGAAATCAACTGAGTTTCCTAGGTTTCTAGGGGGCTAAGGCCCAGATTAAAGCCGCCTCTTGCGTTCCGCTTCCTTGCTGTGGAAATTGAGCTGCCTGTTGACCTTGCCCACCACATTCAGTTGGCTCCGGTTGAGGTATTTAAATATCTGGCCATACAGCTCGTCGGGAAGTCCCAGGAGCGACGGCTGCAGCTTCTGATTCATATCCATCAATTGCTGCGATCTCATGGGCTGGAAGAGATTCTGTTTGATCTGATAAGAGAGCTCGTCGAGTTTGCGGAAGCGTTGGTATATGGGCTTGTTCTTCGACTGGATGTTGAGCACATAGCGGCCGATGGAGAGGCTGATGCTATAGCCAGGCTGCTGGGACGGCGGCGCCGGGGACAAGGTGACCATCAGCTGATCGCCCAGAGTGATGGCCATCAGACGGGACTGAAGAGCAGTCACCAGGGTGGCCTCCTCCGGTGCATATTTATCCAAGAGCGTTCGCAGCTTAATCGAAAAGGCCGTGTCGTTGAACAGGCAAGAATAGTTGACGAATTGTTCGCTGAGCAGACGGACATTCGGGGCATGAAAGCTGCTAAAGGCCGGCACCGGCTTCAGCAGGTGTCTCTTCTGGGCATACACATCCTCCTCGACGAAGCCGCACTCCAGGGCTATTAAGTAAATTAGGAGAGTTAGCCATTCGGCGGGCGATACTTTGCGATCCTTGGACTGATCCGTGAGATTTTTCAAATGCTGCGGCACCGAGTCCAGGCTGGCATGCTCCAAGAGCAGAGGATACTCCAGGCTGTTTAGGTTTTTGGCCGCTGCAATGAGGTTTTTGTTGATTTTAACGTTTTTTTTACAAAAGAAATTATTAGTGAATTGTGTGTGCTTTGGTTAAAGGTGAAAATTCAAAGGATAATAGTGTCAGCAACTAACCTGCTGGTGCGCTTTTTGGGGATGCAACAACTCAAAACTGGTAGTTAAATACAATAATACATTTTAAACACTACGAAATAGAACACAGAAATCAAAACTCATAACTCGCGTTTATATATTTTTTAGGGGAAAATAAACACTGGCAGCTACAAATACGAAAAACTCGAATTAAAGGGGGTAGGAGGAAGAGGTGGGGTAAATCAAATGAATCCAAGTGGTTTAAGTTTTTTAATTACAATTACGTGGTGATTACATACTAAAATTAAATGTTTAATCTAGATTCTAGAACGTTCTCGTAACCTTATTGATTTTGTACAGTCAAGTTCTAGAGCTGGGAAAATCTTCGATTTTTATCGATTTAAAATCGATATTTGCCGTTTTCATTTATACAATTTGTGAAAGATTATTTACCTTAAGGCTGGCCAATAAGAACAGGTCTTATTAGCATAATTTCGAAAGGTTAGCGGTGGTTGGTGTGGCTTTCGTTTTCTTTTTTTTATTATTTATTTAAAAATATAAATAAAAAATACAAACATTCTTGGTATATTTAAAATTCTTAGCTTCTTTATAGGTTTTTATTTTATTTAATTTACAAGACCAAGACAAAAGAATAAACTTTAAAAATTTTTAATAAATAGTACATTTAAATAATTTATTTTAATATTACTATAAATATTCCACAAGGTGAACCAAGTTTTATTTGCATATTGCTTAAACATTTGCCTTATAATTTCTACCAATGCCTTAGTTTATGATTTATCGGGAAAGTGTCCAACGTATGTACTGTGACACAAACATACATATGTTTATATATCATATCTACTGTTCAAAGCCTTTAACAAATAGTGTAGGTTACGAGAAACGTGTAAATAAATGGGTGGAACAACAAGCAGGCCATTTATCAATAAGGTTTTGGGTTTATTTAGCCACAAAGTATGTTTATCTCTGTATTATTAACCATATTTCATGACTTTGCTTACCAACATCCACGGTTTTATGGTCACTTGTTGCGGCTGCGGCTGTGGCGGTGGATGATTCCGCAGGAAGAACCACTTGTTGCACTTCCAGCTCCTGCGGCTGCTGTTGGGCGCCCGAGGTTGATGTTGATGTTGTCTCTGACTTTGCCTCCGACATTTCTATTATTATTTACGTACGAATTTTGTGTGTTTCAATTAAAATTTGACTGTGACAACTGTCATCGTTCATTTATCATTCTGTTTCAGAGAATGACAATCGGAAAGTGGGGCATACTGCGTTTATGCTCCGGGCTTTTATAGTGATCTTCGATCTTGCAATTTTTTCGGGGAAAACACACTCTTTTATCTTTTTTTTAGCACTTTCCGGCACAATTTTCCTCCTACATATAACTTATTTACAATTATTTTATGGCGAATATCAGCACCGTATTAATCACGCAGCAGCAACAACAAAAACACGCCGCCGCGTTGCAGGTTTTTCCGCAGAAACTAGCTTAGTCAGCACAGTTTACGCCATCGTCTAATTGTTTCCAGATCTTCTTTTATTTTCATTTTGCACGGAATGTCCACGAAAAAGCACACAATTTAGGGAAACAATAATTAACAAAGTACAAAAAAACAACAACTCATATTTTCGCACGGCTATCGAGTTGCAACTCAATTTGGCGAAAAGTCAGCTGGGCTGCTACTATCGATTCGGCACACCTATCGATAGTCCAGCGATGAAATCAGTATGAGAAATTCTGTCAGTACCAATACTTTGGTTGATTTCCTTAAATGATTCCAAAAAGTTGTACATAAAATCACTAAAGTCTGAAAAGTATGTTTGAAGTACAAGTATTTCATAAAAAAAAACGCTATTCTCTTGGCCGCTGTGCAACACTACCGTCTTATCACACTTATCGATAAGAAAATTGGCTATTTTCAAGCTAAATGCCTACTTTTTTATAAATACGATATGTTATTTGTCTCTGATTATTTGTTTTCCCTCTGTAAGCTGACCGAACTACTATTTTGATACCTGAAACTATGCATTTAGTGACAAAACCTAAAAATTCTTAGCCCGCCAGATTGGGCCGAGTATGGCCGTATGCCTGGCGTCGAATATTTTATATTGTCGAATATTTTATAAAATATCGTATAGATAAAAAATCGGTAAAAAAAAGCTATTTTAAATATCACTAAAAATATAGATTCATGCGATATTTTTTTAATAATAAAAAAAATATCAGCAATTCTCGTGTATAAACTATCAGCTCTAAGCAAAGAATACATTCTCTTAGAAATATATTATTTTTATCTTATCTGGCGCACCTTTATTTTGTTATATATCTAATGAAAAGTCGATTAAATCAAACAAAGCATTTCCTTTATTCATAACATTTTATTCATGGTTTCCTCCTAATTTTAATTTATTAATTTTAATAAATTATTAATATTCTTTTATTAATTTAGTTTCTTCTTTATATTTAGTTTAAAATAAAATCAATTTTTTTACTTCGTTTAGTTTTTTTATATACCAGGCATAAAAAAAATTACTTCAAATATTTAGTTCGATTATACACTCATTTTACTTAAAAAGACCAACAATATTTTAAAAGAAATGTCATATTTTCGATATTTTGGCAAAAGCTATATCACGATATAAATATAATATTTTTGTAAGAAAAATATCGATATATCGATATCTTGATATATTTTCGACAACCCTAGGCGTCTAATCAACGGCAACACCTCTGGGCACTTTACAAAGCGGAAAAAAAACGTGTTGCACCTCGAATGTGTGTTAAATTTGAAAAAAAAAGAAAATATGACTAAACAACTGTTGTGTGATTATTGCTCCAACTTTAACGAGCCAAAAAGCATCTTTTCGGCTCAAAAATCGTTCGTGGGGCACAAGATAATCGATGTGCTGCAGATTATTACCCAGAAAGACGTAAGTACAGACAACGCGCCAGACCAAAAAGGCGGCATTTCTGATTATACTTTATCTAATGACCTACTTTCTCTGCCCGCTCCAGCTGCCTGCTAACCTGGGCGTCAAGGTGTGTTTCATGTGCGCCTCCAGCCTGATGACAACCATGGGGGCCATCCAAAAGACGCTGAAAATGGTTGAGAATGCCAGCTTGACCAAGGGGGCCGGCACTGTCAAGAACAAAAAGGCGCAAACGGACGAGCCCTCTGTCGGTCTCACCGCGGATGCGGAAATGCTGCTAAACAAACACCTAAAGATCCGGCAGCGCAGCAAGTCGATGGCCGCCAGCTCGAGCGACCTCATCTTTCCCAAGTCTCCGGCCAAGAACAATACATCGCGTCTCGAGGACGGCCTAGACGACTCTGTTAGGTTGACACCCGCCAAGGAGGTTGCGCCCAACAAGAAGGTCTTTCAGCAACTCTTTGGCTCATCCCCGGACATCGGGGACGAAAACGACGAGGACGAGGAAGAGGTCACAGAAAAGGTGATGACTTTAAAGAAGAATTTTGAGTGCAAGCTGTGTGATTTTCAAACGCGGGTCACAAAGCAGTTTAAGGAGCATCTGACCAAAGAACATGGGCAACAGCGCCCTCGTATATTTTTCTGTGACATGTGTCCCAAGACTTTCGGTGTTCTTAAGTCGATGAAACTACACATGAGCACGGCCCATGGGATCACCGTAGAGACGCCGCCAAAGGAAACGAAGGCTAAGGTGGCCAAGCCGAAGGAGGTGAAGACTAAAGACTCCAAAGAAGAACCGACAAAGGCAATTGAGAAGCCACGCAAAGATACAAACGATGTGGAGATCGAGGACGACTCCCAGGCACCCAAATTGGCCACCATCAGAGCCCTTAACGGCGAGGCTGCGGCCAAGAAGAAGTGGCTGAAGAATGCCATCAACAACGCAGATTACACATTCGCCGTCAACGGGTCCAGTGCATCCACTCCCAAGGCTGGTGATAACTCAATCGACCTGAGCAACGAGTACAAATGCGACATCTGTGACTCGGTGCTTCAAACGCCCAAGCAGATGCAGGAGCACATGAAGACCGCCCATCAGATTGACAAGCCAAAGATATTCAAGTGCACCGTTTGCGACAAGAGTCTGAGCACCAAGCAGACTCTGAAGCATCACATGAATCTGCACAGCGATGGTACCGAGACCGAGAAGACCGGCAAGCGCAAGATTCTGCAGGACAAGAAAAGCACTGCCGAGGAGGACGACGAGCAACCTCGAGAGGAAAAGATTCGCCGCACCGAAGAAGACATCAAGGAAAACACTGCAGATGACAGCCTAATGGCTCCACCCAAGACGCCTAGCAAGAAGCCGAAGAAAGTCAAGGATTCTCCACAAACCATAGTCATCAGTGACTCGCCCAGCAAGAAGGGCAAGCGTAAGAAGAAGGACTCAGTGAACGAGGAGGCCCCCACCGTGGTGGACCTTCTGGACGAGATCAACACGAATGTGAAGCCGCACAAGAAGGCCCGCCTGGAATCGGCCAGCGAATCCATTTGCAGCTCCATTGACGGCGATTCCACCGCCGACGAGTCCCTTCTCAGCTGCAACCAGTGCGACAAGCAGGTCAAGTCCAAACAGCGCTTGGCTCTGCACATCCAAAAGCGCCACGCCACCAAGCTAGTGTGCCCAGGCTGCCAGGGTAGCTACCAGAGCCAGCGCGACTATCTGAATCACTTTGCCATCTGCAGCAGCGGTTCCGATCTGTTGCCCTGCGGCGTGCCCACTTGCAATAAGCATTTCTATAAGGCATCGTTCCTGGGAGACCACCTAACATCGAAGCACAAGTGGCTCTAGATTTAAGTAAGTTAGATTTATTATGTTTGCGAAGGAAATAATTTTACGTTGGTTAGATTTTAACCCAGAGAGATAAAAACTATTAATATACTCACTAAGAGTACACAGAAACTTTACACCTTATTTTTGTTAATAAAGAATATCAACAGAAGATTTTGTTAATAAAGAATATCAAAAGAAACTTGTATTGTGTTTGGTTCAGAGCCTGGCATTGGGCTCAAACCATATTTTGATTTGGTTTCGCTTCCCTTGAAGAAACTGAGAAAAACTTAAAGCTGATGCTGCGTAGGAAGAGGAAGCAAGAAAGATAAGCAATGGATTTAGGGAACCTTTAGTACAGGGGTATGGCAGTGAACATACCAACACTAATAAAATAAAGCATATGCACACTTGTAAGAAACCTTTTGCCTTATTTCAAGATGTACACACCGCTGAATTTACCAATTCCTCAAAGAATGCCCATGACTCAATAATAAAGAAAAATATGTGCAGTGTAGAAACAAGAACAAATTACATTGGGATTAGCGGCGAGAAAAAAAGATCAATGAAATTATTGTTGCCTAGCTCGGTATTATCAGTATAGGACAGCGACACAAAGAGGAATGTGCAACCTCGCTGCCGCTAACGCACAATATGCACAAAAGAGAACAGAAGAATCAGTGCAGACAAATGGTAATTTTGTGGCCAGATTTATCCTTTTTTAGCGTTAAATAGCTAGTTTTTAGGTCATAGTTATTTATTTTTGCCATATTACAATAAATTTTAGCTGTTTTTTACTCATATCTAGCCATAGAGTGTTCAATTTTCAGTCATACAAATGCAATGTTGGTATTTGACTGCTTTAGTATAATGATACCCAATACTGCAATCTCTGATTTTAATCCCTTAACTTAAGAAATCGCTTAGATTGTTTTTTCCTATACATTTATTTGTCATAATCATATTCCCCAAAACAAAAAACAAGCTAAAAACCAACAATAATCCGAGAGAGCACAAGGATTTTACATGCTACTTAAATGGATCTATGGATTCTCCATGGGAGCTCAACAATTGGAAGAGGGGGGAAGGATATGGGGAACAGTATTGTCTAGTTACACTTTTCTACTTAATGTACACGATGATTTTAATGGGTGGAGGTGGTGGGGGAGGTAGGAGAAGTTGGTTACTCAGGAGGCTTGCCCCACCTTGCCGTGTATCTCCGCCTGGGCCACCTGCATCACCTCCAAAGCTCCCCGCTTGATCAGGTCCTCCGCAAGGGTCTTGCCCAGCTGGTTGGCCTTCTCGTAGATACCCCTGCTGTGGCAGGCGTGCTGGTACAGGCCGCAGAACAGGTTCTCCACATCCTCGATCAGCACCGATTGCTGTGGCGTCGGCTGTTCCTCGTCGGCGTAGTCAAACATCTGGACAGTCTTCTGCAGGAAGGGGCACTTGGGTGCGGTTGCATTGCCATTATCCTGGGCTGGCGCCTCCAGACCGCTACCCTGATGCATGGCCGCAAATGGACACTTGGACGAAGAGGCCACGTTGTCTACATCATCAGCGGTGCTAGCCCGGCTGCTGGGGGGCGGCGTGGGGAGAATGGAACCTACTGGGGCTGGCGCCACACCACCTGTTACTGGACACTTTCCCGCCTGTGCAAAGGATATCTTGGTCTCCTTGTTCACATACGGACACTCGCCCATAAAGTCCTGGCCAACGGGCATTTGCAGCGGACAGACCGCAGCGGATGCAGGACCCTGGTTTCCATTGTTTGCTTCCGAGGAATCTCCAGAGGCTGCATGGGCAACAGGACATTTGCCGGCTGCCTTGGCCGGACTGTGCACCACTGGACACTGGCCCATCACATCCTGGCCGGCCACCAAACGCAGCGGACACTGCCGGGGCGTTGTTTGGTTCGCGTTGCTGGTGTCCGCATCGCCACCTCCATTTCCAATAGTGCCATGGCCCAGCACTGGACACTGACTGGCCAGATCCGTAAGCTGTGCCACACTGTAGCCGGCGAGGGCCTCGCAGGCCGCCTCATCCTCGCAGATCACCGGCGGACTGCCCTGCTGCCGGGGGCTGCTTGAGTTGGAGTCCGAGCCGGAGCCGGAGCTGGCGTTGCCATTTCGGGCACGTTTCGTGACCGGCGGCGAATCGCAGCTGCTGCTGTTGTTCTCCTCCTGCTGGGTGCTCTCCGGAGCGGCTCGCTTTCCCCGCTGCTCCATGGCCACCACCGCGGACTTCTCATTCAAGGCACATGCCAGGTGATTCCTTATTTCTGTGGCCCCATCCAGACTCCAGACGGCGCCGGTGAGTGAGAGTCCCACCTCCTGGCTATTTCCATTCAATGGTTCACCCTTCAGGATACTCCAGACCGCCACTGGGGCTGAGCAGCCGCCGCCCAGGGTCTTGAGGAAACTCCGCTCGGCCAGGATGCGGCACGTGGTGTTCAGGCACATCAGTTTCTGCAGCATGGCCAGCACTTGGTCGTCGTTGGCACGACACTCCACGGCCAGGGCTCCTTGGCCGACGGCATAGAGCAGATCCGTGGGCTCTAGCACCTGACTGATGCGACTCATCCAGCCCATACGCACCAGGCCTGCCTGGGCGAGAATGATGCCGGCAAACTTCGAGTCGGCGGCATCCAGCTTGGCCAATCGAGTGTTCAGATTGCCACGGATGTCGCAGACAACCAGGTGGGGATATAGCCTCCGGATTTGCGCCGTGCGACGTAGGGAGGAGGTTCCTATGGGGAAAAATTAAGCCAGTTAATTTTCTCCAAGGTTCTGAGAGGTGTGTAGAGCCACTCACCAATCACGCTACCCTGGGGCAACGATGCTATCGTGTGACCCTTCAAGTTCTCCCTCAGAACCAGCGCATCCCGGGCATCCTCGCGCTCCAGGACAGCTCCAATGGCCATACCCGTTGGCAGGGCCGTGGGCAGATCCTTCAGCGAGTGCACCACAAAGTCCACGCCGCCGTTGCGCAGGGCATCCTCCAGGTCACGGGTGAATAGACTCTTTTCGCCGATCTTGGGCAGGGAAACGTTGAGCACACGGTCGCCAAAGGTCGACATGGTGTCTGTAAAATACAAATTGGGTTAGATAAGGCATTACAGATTAAGATTACCTAATTTATATATATTTATTTAACTTTGTCAAGATAAAAGTGACTTTATTTACCCAAAACGTGATGTATAAATACATATTTGATATGTGGGAGATATTATCGCATACAAAGAGTGTTTAGTTTAAGAAATCTTTGCTGTAACAGTTTCTCTTTATATTATCAGAATAAATATAGCAACATTTAAGAGTTTCCTTTTAATTATAATTACTTCTAATAGTAAAACTCTCAAAATTAAGATAAAATCGATTGAAATAGTGATTAATAACCCATTATACAGTGATGACATCTTATATTGATTACTGGGAGAAGGTGTTCCCTTAATTGCACTTCTGTAGTGTGTATCTTTCACCTGATAAGGTACGTAGCTTCCCGAATAGCTCAACTTTATGACGGCAATCAGGCGAGACATGCAAACGAAATATCTACCCGAGACACTCCCCTCCTCATCCATTATGGACACGCAACGATAATGTCTTTCCCAAGTGCTTTTGCTTATCGGACCGGGAATAAAATTTGAATATTTGTGTATCCAGGGGGTACAAAAAGTGCGAGCCGCAGCAATATCTAAAGAGGATGTTGCGTGCGAGAAGAAGCTTTTGGAATAATTTATTTTTGCTAAATTCATTTTAATGGAGCAAATGGATTATTGAAGACTCTTAAAATTCTAGTGAATGATGACACTTGTTCGTGTTTGGTATGCAACAACCATAAATCACACTGACTCATCGTGAGAGCTTCTAAATATTTCCATATCTTATCTTTTTTTAAAGGTAAAAGCGGGTACTCAGCATGCCCGATTAAATACAATTTCAACAGATCTCCCTGTTATGTCGACACAGCGCAAACTATCTAATCGGAAACTCTATGTTATCGACAGAACGGCAGCTATCAAATAAACCGATCGGATCTTATATCTTCCAAACATAATATAATCACGTAATGGGGGAGGTCTTATAGACAGAAGAAGTCACGTTTGTAGTGACGAGAATTTTGGTATATCTTCATTTGTGATGAATAATTAATGCAAGAGAATTACGATCAAGTTAATCAATTTAAAGTTATTTATTAAAATAATTCAATTAATATTTTGATAATAAAATCTAGTTTTAAGGAAATTGTGAATTTATTCAACATTTTCGTTCAAGCAAAGTAAAGCTTAGATGATTATTTAAAGGTAATACAGTAATCCGTTTCACCGAAATATAAGTTGGGAATTATAATACTAGAGTTTTCCGTTAAAATTTGGTTAAAATTACAACACACCATGTATTAAAATTAACGGGATTTGTCTAAAATATTGAGAAACACTTTTGAGCTGGAGAGACTTCAAGATCATATTGATTATTTAATTATTGATAATTATTTTTTTATTTGGTATTTCGAGCCATCTCTTTAAGTGTAGTTTTATTAGTGTATACATATATAAGAGGTTTTAATTCATTACGGCTTTAAAAGGTGTTTTTATTTATACTTTATTTTAATTATTAATCTTCCAAATTAATAATTTTTTTTTTTTTTTTTTTTTTTTATACATGTGTTGCTCTTCTTGTGACCCCAATTGTAGATTCATATGTATGATGTTTGCCAGTGTGTGTGACATAACAGTTTTCGGCATGACAACAACAACAGCAACGACAAAACCAGACATTGACATTGAGCGAAACTTTGCCAAAACACGCACGTGAGAGCGAAAGAGATGACGAAAGAGCAAGAAATTCGGAGAATAAAGAAGACGAAAGAGGGCCAAAAATAAAACGGAAACCGGGTAGCGATCATATGCAATCCTAGGTAAACGGTCGTAATACAGATGTGTATTTTTGTTTTGACCACTATCAAAACACGAGATAAGACCCGAGACTCCTGCGCTGGACTTTCCACGAGTCATGCTTCGCTTCCAGTTTCGAAAATCGCCCCGTGCAGCATGAGTTGCGGTTTCCAGTGTGGAAATGGAACTGGAACCCAACCAAATCCAATATTTGCCCATCATGCTTTCACTTACGTATCTCGAATTTCTGCTTGGGAAACAGCTTCTGCAGTCGGCCGATGACATGTTTGGTCTGGATCAGCGCCAGCTGCAATTTAAACCAGAGATAGTTAATTAATTAAGTGATAAACGGCTCTTTTTAAATGCTAAATGTAAATGAACCGATCGAGAGTGCAGAGAGAGAGCGAGAGAGAGAGAGTGAACTCTGCTTGGAAAGCAAATAAATCAAGTAATTTCAAATTTAAATGCCAGCTGTAGCAGCGGCAGCGGCGTGTGGCCTTCATTTCAAGCACGATCAAAGGTGGCACAGAGTGCAATTAACACAAATAATACACGAAAAAGCCAGGCCAAAAAATCAAGTTTTGGGCCCTCAATAAATAAAAGAAAAAATAACACCAAACAAGTACAAGTTTTGGCCTCTCTCTTTTATTTTTTGCCCCCTCTCCGAAAAGTGCGTGTGTTGTTGCTGCTTTTGGCGAATTGTGTAACAGTTAAAAGCAAAGAAAAAAAAGCAGAGCATTAGCTACAACAAAAACTACACCACGCGCGCAGAGCAACAAGTCTCTCTCGCCAGGCAAAACTCTTGCATAAATTGGGGCTGAGGGGGGCAACAACAAAATGTGATTGAAATTCAAATGCAACTGCTAAGCGGATGTACATATATTTCGATTATGCCCCCTACTTACCTCACTCTTTCGGGAGCCAACGCGTATAACCTTTTCCTTTGCCGCCGACATTATTCCTGACTTAAAGTTTCGCTAATCAGGATTGCACAATAGTTGTTGTTTATGTAGGGTATTTAATTTGTTCGTTGTATCTTTGTCGTCGTTCTTGTTGTTGTTGTTGTTGCTGGGCTGAAGTGAAAGTGTGCGCGGAGGACAGCTTTCGGGGTCACACGTTGGTAGGAGCGAGAGGGCGTGCGAGGCGGGTTGAAAGAGAGCGCGATGAACTTGATGAATGAAATCGTAAATGCAATGCACTATTCAAGACACATAGTTATGCTGAAGTTATTGTCACGTTGGCTTTGTACTAAACGGAGCTGCCTTTCGAAGACAATTTTTTCGCTGGCCGATACTACGTCCGAGCAAAGAGCGAAACAGAAACAGTGTGGAGTAGTGTAACCAGAACTGGCTAAATAAAGGAATTTCATTGAGATAGTGTGACCAGCTGCGGGTACGTGCATTTTCCGGCCAACTGAATTTATGGGCGGCGGGCACACCGCAGCTGATTAAACAAAAATAAACAAATTTAATTTTAATAATTAACAAATAAAAACAAAATGCCGTTGCTTATCGATAATTAAACGCCAAGTAATTAAAAATAAACTGCGCCAGTGGTGAGAGCTGGGAACAAAGGAAACAAACCGGTATCAGGATGTTTCTAGTAAGAAATAAGGAGCTTGCAAGGAACCCCAATAAGCTAATACTTTGAACCCTTCAAGTTCATCAGCCGGCCCACCCGGACCCTGGGCAACCGGATGCGGGAGGTTCGCGAGCGTCTGGGCGAGGACTTCACAGCAAAACTGGATGAACTGCACCGGAATAGCCTGCGCACCGGGCTGGTGTCCAAACAGGAGCTGGAGGAGGCGTTCCGCAAGACCCGCGACGTCGACCACAATCCGAATCGATTGAATCTACTCTGGCTGCTGGGCATCATCTTCTTCATTTTGGTGGCCACACCGGTCTTCTACGAGACCATATCGTTCCTGCTCGGCGTGCGCTGCTTCCTGCCCAACAACTATCTGGTGTGGGAGGCCACGCGACCGATCAGTGACTGTGAGTTCTGCAAGGGCGTGCGGGCGCCACTGATCCTGGGCAATCTCACCATGGAGGAGTTTGCACCGCACGCCTACTCCTCGCTGCCGATCATCGTCAAGCGAGCGGTGGCCCATTGGCCGGCGCAGAAGGAGCTCAACTATGCCTACATCCGGGATCTGTACGAGAGTGTGCCGGGCGCCATGGAAGCGGATTGTCAGTTCCTGCACTTCAACTCGGACCTCAAGTCCCTGAGGGATGTGTTTGCCTTGTCGCCGGAGAGGTCGAATCTGAGCCATGGAACTCCCTGGTTCGTGGGCTGGAGTGTCTGCCAGCCGGCGGTGCTGGCGGAGCTCAGGAAGCTATATCCTCGTCCCCATTTCCTGCCCGTGGATGCCGAAATGCCGCACACGGACTTCATTTTGATGGGCTACGAACAGGGGGCTGTGATGCATGTAAGCTGAGTTTAAACCAATTCATCCAATTTATAGCTAACTTCTTGGTTTTCTCGCACAACCAGCTGGACTATATACCCCGCCTGATGTGGCAGGCGCAGCTGAAGGGCAACAAAAGCTGGTTCCTGGCTCCGGCTCCCGAGTGCGATCACCAGTGCCAGCCCTTCTCCTTTTACGTGGAGCCAGGTGATGCTGTCCTGGTGGACACACGACTCTGGTATCATGCCAATACCATTCCCAAGGGTCAGTTCTCGCTGACCGTCCAGTCCGAGTACGGCTGATTGCCTGGATGTAATGTAATAAGTCGCCTTTATCTAGATAATTTTAAGAGAACGAATATTGTTTTATTTTTTAAATTTATGATGGTGAATTTACTACAATTGCATATCTTATTCACATTCTAAAAGGATGTACACTCTGCAGAATGTGGAAAAATGTGCTGGTGGAATCGGGCTACTAGGAAATTTTCAAATTTCAAAGTGACAGTTTAGAACTTTACATCAGTAATCGATAAATAACAGTAAAGTTAAAAGAGCTATGTTATTCTTTCACGTTCAGATCAATTTTAGAAGGGCAGAGAATAGAATTTATTTGATTTCCTTTTCTGGATCGATAGCTGTCAGGCAGTTTGACAGGGAAAGTATGAAAACCTTGATGTTACATCGCTGAACATAGATGTTATTCCAGCTCTACCGAAATCCATAGACTTTTATGTCAAAATAAAATCTGCTTAGAGACTCAACCAGTCTGAAAAACTCAGTTTACTTCGGGAATTCGAGCTGAAAGGAACTGCA
The DNA here is from genome assembly GCA_008044355.1 of Drosophila lacteicornis. Lineage (NCBI taxonomy): Eukaryota > Metazoa > Arthropoda > Insecta > Diptera > Drosophilidae > Drosophila > Drosophila lacteicornis. Next base: position 150,367 of record VNKF01007954.1, read on the forward strand.
AATTCTTGACCCATAAAAAAACAAGTGAGATAGTAAAGTGGTGAAAATATTTTGAGTGGTTTTCTATTAATTTTTATTTTTTTAATTTTTCCTGAACTGACAGCCAATTGCAAGTGACCATGGCTAGTGGAAACCAATGGAACGATGTGCCCCGCATCGAACCGTACGTAAAGCCGGTGAATGGGATCGTGCAGCCGCCGATCATGCCGCCACCGAATCGTCCGGGTCGAAGGACCAACGTATTGGACATGCTGAAGCAAGTGCATAACGCCCTCATGCGCAGGCGCTGTGCGATTTACTTCAAGGATCCGGTGGACTCTATTGGATTGGGTGTGCCCCACTATCACGAGGTGATCAGGCGTCCCATGGACTTGCGCACGATTCGGAAGCGCCTGGACAACAATTACTACTGCCAGGCGGCTGAGGCCATCGAGGATTTCAACCTAATCTTCGAGAACTGTGGGACATTCAACCTGCCGGGCACTCTGGTCCACCGGGACGGTGTAGAGCTGAAGATGCTCTTCGATAAACACCTTTCACAGATTGATTTAACCAAGGAGGTGGAGGTGATGCCTAAGCAGTCTCAGTCGAAGCTCGAACGTCCCAGCCTGAACCCGGATGCTTCTGTATCCAATCAGGTAGAGGTGGCGGAGAAAGCCAAGCCCAAGCCCAACTCCCAGCCGGGCAAGTCTCCGTCAGGTGGTAAGGGTTTTGCTCCCGATCCGCCAAAGTTACCGTCTCAGTCGAAGCCCGAACTTCCCAGCCTGAACCCGGCTGCTTCTGTGTCCAATCAGGTAGAGGTGGCGGAGAAAGCCAAGCCCAAGCCCGACTCCCAGCCGGGCAAGTCTCCGTCAGGTCTTAAGATCCTTGATCCCGATTCGCCAAAGACTCTGCCTAACAGCTTCTGTCCTCCTCCTCCCAAACTTCGGAATTATGTGAAGGTGAAGACCAAGCGGGAAGGGCGCAAGCGTCCTCGCCTAATGCCGGCTGCTTCAGTGCCCTATGGGAGGAAACTGGAGATGGAGAAAAAGGCCAAGCCTTCTGTGTCCAATCAGGTAAAGGTGGCGGAGAAAGCCAAGCCCAAGCCCAACTCCCAGCCGGACAAGTCTCCGTTAGGTCATAAGGGTCTTGATCTCGATCTGCCGAAGTCCCCGTCTCAGTCGAAGCCCGAACTTCCCAGCCTGAACCCGGCTGCTTCTGTGTCCAATCAGGTAGAGGTGGCGGAGAAAGCCAAGCCCAAGCCCGACTTCCAGCCGGGCAAGTCTCCGTCAGGTCTTAAGATCCTTGATCCCGATTCGCCAAAGACTCTGCCTAACAGCTTCTGTCCTCCTCCCAAACTTCGGAATTATGTGAGGGTGAAGACCAAGCGGGAAGAGCGCAAGCGTCCTCGCCTAATGCCGGCTGCTTCAGTGCCCTATGGGAGGAAACTGGAGATGGAGAAAAAGGCCAAGCCTTTTGTGTCCAATCAGGTAGAGGTGGCGGAGAAAGCCAAGCCCAAGCCAAACTCCCAGCCAAGCCAAACTCCCAAGCGGGAAGAGCGCAAGCGTCCTCGCCTAATGCCGGCTGCTTCAGTGCTCTATGGGAGGAAACTGGAGATAGTGGAAAAGGCCAAGCCTTCTGTGTCCCATCAGGTAGAAGTGGCGGAGAATACCAAGTCCAAGCCGGGCAAGTCTCCGTCAGGTCTTAAGATCCTTGATCCCGATTCGCCAAAGACTCCGCCTAACAGCTTCAGACCTCCTCCTCCCAAACTTCGGAATTATGTGAGGGTGAAGACTAAGCGGGAAGAGCGCAAGCGTCCTCGCCTAATGCCGGCTGCTTCAGTGCCCTATGGGAGGAAACTGGAGATGGATAAAAAGGCCAAGCCTTCTGTGTCCAATCAGGTAAAGGTGGCGGAGAAAGCTAAGCCCAAGCCCAACTCCCAGCCGGGCAAGGGTCTTGCTCCCGATCCGCCAAAGTTTCCGTCTAAGAGCTTCTGTCCTCCTAAACTTCTGAAGCCGACTGATGAGATGGATGTGAGGGTGAAAGCCAAGCGGGAAAAGCGCAAACGTCCCCGCCTGAGCACGGCTGCTTCTGTGCCCTATGAGATGGAAATGGATGTGGAGGAGAAAGCCAAGCGGGTCAAGCGCAAGAAGGCGAAGAAGGAGAAGCGTCCTAACCTTCCCTCTCAGCGCCCGGTTGCTTCTCTGCCCAAGAGCAGCCCAGGGCCAAGCAAGTCTCCTTCAGGTCGAGAAAGTCTTGGTCCCAACCGATTTTGCTTCAAGAAACTGGACAGGTATATTGAGCGGAGCAACTTCAGAAACCTACTGAGGACGGTGAGGAATCGGAAATTCTTCACCATCACTTGGATCTTCAATGAAGCAAGGTCCTGGAAGTACTACTCCGAAAACAAAGCATTCGACTATAAGGCCTCGAAGCTCGACTGGCCCACTCTGGAGGATCACGCCAAGTCGAGCCGCTTTAAGAGCTTTGACCACTCCGTTTCCATCTTGGTTGAGAAGATGTTCGAGAATGGGCTGCGTTGCTTTGCGGGGCAAAGTGAGATCAGGACCAACATTAAGAAGACCATATACCTATTCAATCAAAAGCTAGACAGGCGCAGGAAGGCGGTGGTGCAAGAAAAGAGTTTAGCTCGCGTCTTGTGGGCCTATCAAACCTGGAAACAAAAGCTGGCGGCGCGTAAAGCTCGCGAGTCTGGAATGCCAGTTGAGGCTCCTGAATTCCCAGAGAAGGCTTTTCATCGAGTTTTGGATCTTCAATCCACAGAGGATATTGAATCCGAAGAGGACATTGAATTCCCAGAGGATCTGGAACCCAAAGAGGGGACTGGGGCTCCTTCAGGTCGCGAGGATCTCCCTAAGCCTGACCTTTCCGTTCTGGAGTGCTATAAGATGGAGGTGGTGGATGGAGTAGATGGCCAAGCCCAACCGGAAGCCAAGCAAGTCTCCTGAAGTTGCTTAACTTAAAGAATGGGCAAGCGAAAGAAAAGAAAAGAGCCGAGAAGAAGCCTCCTCCAGAAGAGCATCAAATAATTAATGGATTTTAAATCAATAAACAGCTTCCATATTTGTAATAAGTTTTATTATATTGAGCAATATCGGTTGGCTATAGCTTATTTCACAGCCATCTAGCGCTCAAAATCTAAATAAATAATTGAGAAATTCGCAGATTCACTGTATTTCTTTCTCTCTCGCCTCCTCTTCAACGCTTTGCCAGCAATGTACAAGTAAAGCAGGAACAACAGCTTATAAGTTGTGGTCAGTGAAGAACGAATGTGATTTTAGGTTAACTCTGAGAGAGCTTCACCTTTTTGCTCTCCGATTTTCTATTAGAAGAAGGACCATTCTTCTGCGCTTAAAGCTAATATAACAGTTTAAAGCCAGAGAGATGAAAAGTTCAAAAAATCGATACTATCGATGTGATGTTTTGCCAGCACTAGTTACAAACTTTGGCTTATAAAAGTTAGCTTCCTTCCTTTCTTTGACCGCAAAATTAACTTTTTTTTTTATATTTTATAAACATAAAAAAACACCGATGTTTCGTCGATGTGTTAAAAAAAAAACATTGAAAAGATCGATAGCCGCGAACATCGATTTTTTCCCACCTCTATTTCATACACAAAACAGTGTTGGAAAAGCTTCGACACTTTTCAGCACTGTCTGGCGCTATTCGCATTCAAAAGAAAACACAAAAGAAGGGAAAAGAACTAAGAGTTAACAAATGGAAAATAATGTGGACTTCAGCATCGTATCTTCCAAGCTATACCGAAACTACGGTCAGCATGTGAAGAACCTCAAGGATTGCTGCGTGTCCAAGACGGTGATGAAGCCGCCGGCGTTCTTCGACAATCTGCAGCGAATGCTGGACGAGGAAACGGCGACCATGACGCCGCCCAAAGACCTTGGATCGGTGGCCGAGTACGCGGAGCTATTCAAGACGCTGGAAGAGTATCCGGCGAATCTGCAGAAGATGCCCAAGAAGCGCGGAGAGTTGCAGCGGGCCAACTCCACGATCCTGCGCGGTGCCGAAGCTTCGACGACGGCGGATCAATCGGCGGCCATCAACACGTCGAACATATCGCTGAGCATGACGCGGCTGGAGGAGCAGCCCAGTGCCGTGGAAGTGTACAAGGACTTCAGGGCCTTCCAGCGCAAGCTGGAAAAAATCTATGACGAGACCGCCGCCCTGGACACCACCGAATCCATTTACAAACAGAAGCTAGTGCAGCTTCACGGCTTCGCCCAGCAGTTGGAGAAGCTGATGCCCACGGGCGGTGATGCTCCCCCGGACGCCTTCTCAGCCGAACAGCAGGAGAAGCTACTGGCCCTGGCCGCCAATATGGAGCAGCTGAACTATCTGCGCTCCAACAGCCTGCCGCTGCCCAATCCCAGCGAGCTAATGGCCAACGGGAGTGTGGCCGCGCGCCTCGAGATGTTCGTGGAGGTGCTCACCTATGCCCTAATACAAATCAGTAGCTACAACATGGTTTTGATTTAATTGAATTATATTTTGCCTTTACTGAAACATTAATGTTGGAGTTTTGTCATTATCGGAATACATATTTCAAGGCACTTTTCCAATTTCCTGTTTCAATCCCGCCTTGCTCTTCAGCCAAGGCCTCGGATCTCAAACGCTTCAGCTTGGAAACCACATTCACTGCGACTTCATGGTAATATTCGAGAGCGAATCCAGTTACACAGTGAAAAAGATTGATATTTTTCGTAAAGAGTGGATGCAGGGAATCCTCCTCTAGATGGCCAATAAAGCTCTCCATTGCTAAGACTAAGAACTCGCCCAAGTCAGAGGGCATTGTTTGCTTTACCATAGCATGCATAATGACAGTCTGGACCACTTCTTTTGGCTGAGGAAACGTTATGCCACGAGCAGAGAAGAGTCCAAGCATCAGAAGTTCAATCTTTGGGTAATGTGGATGCGCTTCCCTCAAACATCGCTCCCAGTCGGGGGACCAGGTCTGGAAGCTTCGTTTATCGAAGCGTATTGTCGGTGTAGGAATAGCATACCAGGGGCCAGATTTTAGGATGGTTTCCGGTAGTCCCAGATCTGGGAGATTCGGCCATTTGCTGTAATCGAACTCCAGCACGGGCAAGCAGGTTATCCACTGACTTGGCTGATTCCAATCCTTGACTTTGAAAAATCTTTCAAATGCTGGGCCATCAACACAACCATCAAAACGATCATACAATATCTTGTAAAGCCACTTGTTAATGGCTCCACGGTCAACGTAACCATTCAGAACACTCGGATGTTCTGTCTGCTCGTCAACTTGGAGCTGGACAAATCCTTGGCGAACCTCATCTCGGATGGGCGTTATTTCAAAAGGTAGCTCCAATTTTAGGTGCAATTCGTAGTGGTCTCTTGAAATGTATCGTAACGATTCGGAAGTACTGCCTGAAATATAAAAGCTCTATTTAAAGGTTTTTGGTTCTTTATTTATGCATTCATTCATTGCTCACCCATTACTCCATAGCTGAAGACTACCTCATTGTTGTATTCAAGACCACTTATTATCCTTTTCTTAAAATTAATTATTTCTTGTGTAGGATGTATGGTTTTATTTATAGATTCCTCTAGAAGAAGCCTAACAACATCCTGAAGGGCAGTTGAGAATTTCTTACAGGGCACCGGCACATCCGACATTTTCGATTCGATAGTCAACTGAAAACTGATTCGTTGCCTTCCTTTCCTTTTCAATTTCTGACTAAATATTGTAGAGCTCTGGGAATGGAACCGAAAATAGACAACTGATTCTTTTCCGTCGTTCCGTTTTCAAAATCAGGGGATTCCCCTTCTTTAAATCTTCGATTTGTAAGAGTGAAACTTGAACACTCTGTGGCTAGATATGAGAAAAAATCACCTATAGGGGGGGAGGGGTTCAGCAAAATGATTATGTTTGATTATATGGGGAGGGGGGGTTATTGGACAACGATTACTTATTTTATATCAAAATATATGTTTTAAAAAAAGTATTTTTATGAATTTATGGGGAAACAAAATGTTTATGATTACGTAATCATAGGGGAGGGGGTTTCTCCAATGATTACTCTTGATTACATAGGGGGGAGGGGGTCGAAAATCATCGAAGTCGTGATTACGTAATATATGGACAGCCCCTAATATGGCGCAAAAAAATAGATTTAACCTAAAAACTAGCTATTTAACGCTAAAAAAGGCTAAATCTAGGCACACAATTTCAATTTGTCTGCACTAATTTTTCTGTTCTCTTTTGTGCCTACTGTTCTTCAGTTCTCTTTTGTGCATACTGTGCATGAGCGGCTGCGACGCCGACTGAGATAAATCCTATCCCGCGGGATAGGGCCGTGCCGACCACTGCCTTAAATACAACTAATTCTTAGCTATTTTTATTTTTTCTTCTAGTTTCTTCAAGATTTTGTTCAGTTTAAAACCCAAACACCTTTTATTCCAGTTAGAATTTATATATTGTGATAGAACTTCCACGCCAGCGCCAGCGAAAGCATCACGGCGACTCCTCTCCCGTATCCTGACCCTCCTGCTCCGCCTGAAAGCTCTTCATCTGGCTGACGGTGTCGCAGAGGGCCACCAGCTTGCGCACCGAACTGCCCAGGTGTTCCACGCGGTGCCTGTAGGCCAGACAGCCGTCCAGAGCACTGCCGGTGTCCTCTCGCTGATCGCTGCTCTGCACCAGCTGGCGGAAGTTCTGCAGGATGCGGACCAGAGCCAGCTCGCACTCGGGCTTCAGATTGTAAACCTTTTGGGATTCCTGCGACGAAGTGTTCTGTGCCAAGGCCTTGTTGTTGGCCTCGATGTGGAGCAGGGTGTTGTTCGATCGCTCCATTATCTCGTCTATCTTGCTGATTTGCTTGTCCAAGGACCGTCGACGGGCGGCTGTAATGTGGTCCAGGTAAAATAGGTCCAGGAAGTGCTTTCACTTAATATATTTACCTAATCCCGCCAACATTTCATCGGCAGCGTCGGACATTTCGAATTATTTGTTTACCTGAGAAACAATGTGACCGTTGGGTGGGTGGGTAATATATACCAGAGAGCTATCGAAAGTGCTGTTATCGAAATTCGAACTTAACGAGTTTAAAGTAACGGTTATGGTTCAATAAGATTTTAAAATAATTAATACAGAAATATTAATATATATTACGCCACTTTAAACCTTTCTTAATTATTCCAAAGCCCATAAAAACCCAATATAACATTTTTTTTGGTTTATTGTTGTTGATCAAATTGTATTTGTTTTCTATTTAAGTTTAAGTGTAATCCGTTTCATGGTGTTTGCATTACAATTACAATTTACTCATACACATCCTCCTTGTCGGCGACGTACTTAATAATGTCGGCAGGTTTCAGCAGCTTCTCGGCATCGGAGTCGGGAATCTCGAATCCGAACTCATCCTCCATGGCCATAATGACCTCCACGTGGTCCAACGAGTCCAGTCCCAAGTCGTTGATGAAGTGCGACTCAACGTTGAGCTGTAAATTGAAAGCGATCAGCATGGATTTCTATACAAATCTGGGGGGATAGGATATGCTTTGTTCAGTTCTTTGTGGCTGTAACCATTGCACTGGCAAAGGCAATCAATATGAGTGGCGTTTTTTTTTTACCTTGCAGGGATCGATCTTGTCGTACAGCTTGAGGACAAGCAAGACGCGCTCGTTGATGAGCTTCAGCGAGAGCGGCGGTTTCGCCGAGTACCTGCGCACCGATTGCGTTTGCCAGCGATTGCGTCTGCACTCCTGTGGTTCGTTGGTTTTGGTTTGGCCAAAAGAAAAGAACGAAACACAGACCGGGAGTTAGTGGTGCCTTGAAATGGATATCTTTACCTTGTCGGCGGTGACTTTGTCGTAGGCGGAGACAACCTTCAGCACTCGGAACTTGATGTCCTCAATGGTGCTCTTGGCCGAGTAGCTGCGCATACCGAACTTCTGTGAATAACATGGGTTAGTTAATCGCTGAACTAGGCGGAAGCTAAAGAGGAGTTTTTAAGGGGCTAAGTTTATCTAATTTAAGACATTCGAGTTTATTGAAAATTTATTAGAAATCCTAGTTCTTTATTGTTTTGCTGATCTTTCTAAAAAAATTATTAGAAAACCCCTACTAGGGATATCACTTGAAATTCTCAAGTACGAATTTAGCAACAATTTGCTATGAAGCCGTGCAGTCTTGAGGTTAGTTATAAATCAGGAATGTTAGAACTGAAAAAGTTTCTTGGCTAGAAGCTGAAGCATAAGTTCACTTAATAAATAAATAATAGATAACTCGAAGAATTATAGAATATAATTATAGTTGTTCAACCGCCAACCATGTTTTAGGCTAAATATGTAGTTAGTTCTTCTTTAAATTTCAATAAAACCTCCAAAAAATCGCTTTACAAATCAAAGAACTACCTAGAAGCCTGTAGTTTTGGTAATTCATAAATCATATCACGATTTAATAGTGACTTTTGTTATGAAAAAGCTAATACTATCAAAGAAAATTAAGTGATCTTTCAAGAGAAATCCCTCGACCGTTTTTATTTGCTTTTAGCCAATGCCCACTGTAGTATTATCAAACACACACACACACACACATGCAAGCACCGGTCTTGTTTGTATGAGTGCAATACACAGAGGAAACAATCATGTTTTATGCAAAACAAAGTGATGCAATCACTTTTGGGCCAATCGGTGGCCACATGTAGTGATGCCACAGGCCCCTGGGGTTCCTAGAAGCCTCCCAGCGATCCTTTTAAGCTCAGTAAATCCCGCAATCCCCGCCGCTTGCAATGAGGTTAGGTATCCGAGCCTGGAGAGGGTTTCCGACCTGGAAAAGAAGTCACCCCATTGGGCACCCAGGGTAAAAACACTCACTTGGCTCCACTGGTTGGCCACGGCCGGCACGGCAATCCTGTGCATCATCCTGGCCTGCTGTGACTGGACAAGGGCGGCGCTGGCGATCCTCTTGGGGGCCAAAGTCGCCGCCAGCCGACTGCAGCTGCGTGCGATCTGTGTGAACGACATCTCGGGTCTCCTGCAATGGAAATTCGCGCTGGTTAATAACGCGTTTCGCTGGAGACAGTGCACGCGGGCAGTGCACAAATATTGAGCAATTTCTTACACAGAGTTTTCAGATTATGTAAAAGTTCTGGAGCAAAAGAAAGACAGCAAGTGTCAGTGTGGCCAGAGCTCGTGTGGATATCCCCTTGAATAATTGGGGATAACGCAAGGGTGGACACCAAAGATACTAATGGAAATAATATAGTATGCTTTGTTTAAATAAAATAAATTCTATAGATATTAATTTAAAATTTAACAGGTGTGATTAATTCACGTTCTCCTATTATTTTCGATGAAAACTTTAAATTCTAAAAGCTTGCAGCAGCAACCTGGTAACACTGACCACAGCTGATTCATCAGAAGGTGTGCTTATCGATTACTGAGCATAGTAATCGATTAGGTGGCAAGTTTGAAATTTTGAGATATAGAAACTTGGCCACGTTTGCACGTTCCCCTATAACCCAATTAAAGTACCAATTGATTAGATATACAAAATCTCATATATTTTTAGGTCTTTTTTTATAAACAATATACATTTAGTGATATAAAATCCAAATTACACATTTCGCTTGCGCGGCAGTAACAAAAAATACATACAATAAGTACAGTATAAATTACACGAATATAACAAAACAAACGTCGTTTGATTTAAAGCCACTTTGTTGTAGAAAGTCGTAGTAAATTCTCCTCCTTATTGTCCAGCAATCTGAGCGATAAAATAATAAAAGAGCGAAACGAGAAAATTAGTAAATGAGGTCGGCGATAAGAGGTTTATTTTTGCTCTGCTCCGAATGACGTCACTTACAACAACAAGGTGGTCCTTATCACGCACTACGCCCGGCTCCGCGCCCGTTCGAATGTCAATGACTCCGCCTTTGCCCTTCACCACGTTGTGCTCCAGCCTGCAAAAACGAGATAAATGGGTGAAGTGAGAGGGAAATTCCAGAAAAAGTCGGGGAATCGTGAGAGAAATGCCTCAAGTCTCTTGAGTTTTGTAAGGAAAATATGAATTCTCCATAATATACTATATACATAAGCCGCTGATCACGAACGTGAAGTCTGCTTTACTCCATCACGCCAGGTTTTTATTTTCTAACCTCAATAAGTTAGCAAACCGTTAGAAATCTTCCTGATTATCAAGTTACGTTTTTTCTCCTCATCACTTCAGTTTTTTCCTAACCTCAAAAAGTTAGCAAACCGTTGAGAAATCCTCCATGTTTGTTTTTTGAGGTTAGGAAAAAACTGAAGTGATGAGGAGAGCGTAGACAATACTTACGAATCTCTGTCCACAATGGAAACAATCTGGGCGGTGCCCACGGTGTCAATGATGTACGTGCTGAACTCGATGATGCGCGGAATGATCAGGATCAGGTCGCCCTTGTCCTTCTTTAGCTCGAGGGGAATGCGAATGACCATTAGGTCGTCGTTGTGGTTCGTCAGCGTAAAGTCGATCTTCTCCAGCGGCAGACGGTGCTTCTGCTTGTACGTCTTGCCGTCCAGGACATAGATGGCCTTGTTGCTCAGCAGGATGAAGCGTTCGCGGGACTTGTACCCGTGACGATCGAACTTGGTGCAGAAGGACTGATACTTCAGCTGCTCGCTGCCAAAGGTGCTGGCCACAAAGTCGTTCACCCGCTGGATGTGGTCCTTGGGTATGCGATCCTCCTGGAACCAGGTGGCCACACTCGCCGCATAGTTGTTCTTCTTGCCCTTGAACACCTTCTCGGCGAGCACCTTCAGCTCGAACTGGCGCTTCTGCTGCGGCGTCAGCTTCAGGCGATAGATCCGGGCCAGATGCAGACGATGCAGGCGGTGCAGATACTCGGAGGCCTCCTCACAATGCCCGGGGGCATGGGGCCAGCTCTTGTCCAGAACCTTGCTGGGCAGCTCCTTGGCCAGTCGCAGGAGCCACATGCGCTTGGCATTGGCAATGAAGTCCTCATTGAAACCGTTGGGTGCATCATTCCGGGTAATGAAGCCCTTAATGAAGGCCCGAATCTTGTCGGCCGCCTCTCGGCGCTGCTTGGCCGCCTGCTGGGCCAGCCGGCGGCGACAGTAGCTCTGCAGGACGATCACCTGGGCGCGCAGCTTCAAGTACTTCCTCCTCTGCAGCAGTCCCTTCCAGTGGGCTTGGATAATCGCCGCAATATCGTGCTTCTTGGCCTGGTACGCATCCTCCGTGTCGAACAGCGTCCGGGGCCAGCGGATGAAGAGCTTCGTCTCGCCCACGCGATACTTCTCATCGTCCCAGCCCAAATCCTTGACCAGCTGCTGGACACCCGCCTTTGGACCACCTGGACCCTTGTAGTTCGGCCAGGTGCGCTTGCTCAGGGACTTGTAGCGCTCCAGGAAGAGCTCATAGGTGCGGCGATAGGCAAAGCCTGCCCTCCTTACCCGCAGGTTCTCCATGAGTCCCAGATACTTCACCTGATGCAGGACCAGCTGGTCGTTGAAGACGCCCGGCGTCTGCAGGTCATTGGGCTTGATGCAGCGAATGTAGCTGGGCTCCTTGCACATCAGGATGTCCATGAGGTTGTTCAGCGAGGCGCGGAACTGGGTGATGGCCGTATCGGGGCGTTTTAGGCTGCGCAGCTCCTGCTCCGGGAAGCAGCTCCTCACAATCCCATTGCCCGCCTTACTGAGCGTCTCCTTGAGGTCCCTAAACAACAGATCGTTGTTCTTGTCCAGAAAACCATGAACACTGTAGGTGACCTCGCCGGCATAGTGAACCAGGCGGAACTCATCGCGCAGCATGATCTTCTGGATGTGCGTGGGCGCCTTCTCGTGGCAGACGTAGTGATGATGCTGGGAGAGCTTATTTGTGAGTTTCTCGAGGAAGGTGATGTCCGTGGGTTCGCCCGGTCGCAGGCACTCCTCATCCAGTATAGAGATGATGCCCTTGTGCTTCTCCTCGATCAAATTGCAAATCACCTTGTTGTCAAAGTACTCCACTGGGATCCACTCGATGCCCTCCCTGCGGTACTCGTCCTGCTCGGACTTCAGGGTGAGCTCAATGAACAGCTGCTGCAGCTTCTCGTTGCAAAAGTTAATGCAGAACTGCTCGAAGCTGTTCTTCTGGAAGATCTCGAAGCCGTAGATGTCCAGGATGCCCATCACGTTGCTCTTCGAGCCCCGGGTCTCCTTGGCTTGGAGAGAGATGTTCAGACGCTGCACTAGCCAGGAAAACAACCGATCATAGACGGCCTTGGCCAGGGCATCCCGGGCATAGATGGCCAGCTCTTGGTTCAAGGGAGAGGTCACCACATCCCCGCGAGCATCGATGGTGCGATGGGTGAGGGCGGCCTCCAGTTCGCCGGCGTTCACACCCAGAAGCCTGGCAGCGGTCACCACCAGGTCGCGGCTGTTCACCTTGGCATTGCCCTCCACTTCGCTGAAGGCCACATTGCCCAGGTGGAGGATGCTACCGACAATGCCAAAGATCTCGCGCTGCTCCTCTTGAGAGAAATCAATAACGGTGAGGGCCTGCTGCACCTGCCGGAAGTTGTCCGCATCGTTGATGCTCGACACGCTGCCCTTGAGCTGGGAAATTAAAATTAATATGAAGGGAATCCCATAGGAAACAAGGGAATAAAGCTCACCCCATCGGTCAGGTAGCTGTAGGTGTCCAGAGCCCGCTCCAGACGCAGCTCCTGCAGTAGGCTCTCATCGGCGCCGGCCAGCAGCTGGTAGAAGATGTGGAAATTCCGCTCGCCGCCCATCTGGGCCACCACGCGGGACTTCTCCAGGAGGTAGTTCAGGATATTGCCACCAATGGGAGCTCCCTTGAAGTCAAACTGAATGTCCATGTACTTGCCGAAGCGCGAGGAGTTGTCGTTGCGGTTCGTCTTGGCATTGCCGAAGGCCTCCAGCACGGGATTGCTCTTCAGCAGCTTGTCCTTGACACCCTCGACGGTGGTCTGATTGCCCGAGCAGGCGGCAATGAACTGAAGGACCTTCTTGGAGGCCTCCGTCTTGCCGGAACCACTCTCGCCCGAAATGAGCACGCACTGGCCACGGTTCTCCTCGATCAGCGAGCGGAAGGCATTGTCCGTTACCGCAAAGCTAAAGGTTAATTATTTAATATATTAATTATAATGATTTTATAGAGAAAGGATGGGACCTACACATGTGGCGGCATCTCATAGAAGTGCTTGTTCTTGTACTCCTTAATATGAGCATCGGAGTAGATGGACAGCTGCTTGTAGGGATTCACCGAGATCAGCACCTGACCGATGTAGGTCTGTAGGCAGGAAAGTATTAGAAAATTCTTAAACATAAACCTCGATCTAAAGTTGAGCTTACATAGATCAGATTCTCCTGGAAGCGCTTCTTCAAGTTTTCGATGAAGGCATCCTCGCTCTGGTAGTTCTCCAGCAGCACAAAGTCCTGGACACCAGCACGATCTCGTTCATGCAAGCCCGTCTCCATGTTGGGCAGAGTTGTAAAGCTTAAATATATAAAAGATAAACCAAGATCTTACTGGGAAAGTACTTTAAAGATTTTCTGGTAAGATTTTACTCCTTATAAATTTTCCAAGAATTTTTCCCACTTCCCTGGAAAAGCCTCTTCAATCCAGTAACCCTTATCTTTCCCATACCTAATCTTACAGCGAAAAAGGGTTGCCATGTATTAGCTTAGTATTGATTAGAGGACAAGAAACCTCTTGAGAACACAAATACCCAATACCCATTGATAAGGTTTACGTAAAGTAAATTTATAAAGAAAAACAAGGCGGCGGAAATGAAAGCTTCAGTCCCCAAATAAAAACTAAAGTTTGAATGCAATGACTTCATGCAGTGAGACAATATCCAATAATGTTTTTTTATCTCGAGTCCAATCCAATCCATTTCAATCTTTTGGTATTTATAGAAGTCTACAAATAATGGTGGGCAGGTGCAATTCAACCTTATCGATACCATATTTCATTGGGAGGTATGGGGAGGGAGACTTTATTGGGTGACTGCTCCACAGTATCACTGATACGAGGGGTAAATCCACAAAGAGGCGATTACGCAATGGATTTTGGGCTACGAAATGCCTGAAGGAGTTTTGCACTTTGATAATATAGTAAATCAGTCCCTCAGCAAGTGACTAGATCACGTGGCCCTAAAAGCCTCTACCTGGTCATGGTTATTCGATTATGTCCTTGTTCCACTGGGGCTTAAGATGATCTTCACTGGGTATCCCTGCTGATCTCTGATGATCTCTGGCACGGTTCACACTCTCTAATCTCTCACTCTCTGGCAGAGATGTCAGATTTCGCGCATATTCCGCCCGTTGACGGCTCCGTTGGCAAACTAACACGATCCGCTGGCAGTTGAGGTGTTTTAACCATCAATACTTCCCCGCTCTACATATCAATTGGCCTCGTAGCTCGTTTTTTTTATCAACGATAATATAACTCTGGCTATATGGAGGAGAGACGCCAATCAGTTGCCCCGATTAGATAATGCCTTTCTGCTTTCGCGAAACTAAGCGCGGGACTCGGGGTTTTTGGGACAAAAGGAATTCCGGAGCTGAATCCAGTATCTGATTTTAGTATTTGAGCAAGTCATATGCCTCAATCCTGAAGTTATATGTTCTCATCTATGGACTGAGATAGACATTATGATGAGTCAGAGACTTTGACAGTCATTAAACGAGTTTGTTTGGTATTTAATTAAGATAAAATATGAATCAGAAATAAAAGAGAAGTGCATATATTTATGAATATAAATGCAAGGTTTTTTTTTCTACATGAAATCGAAAAATATATATAACTTCACAGAAATAATTATGGGATCCGGAAATTGAGAATCCGCGTACTCAAATTCGTACTATTCTCATTTTGAGTACGAATTGTTCATAAATGAAGTAAATTTTAAAAATGGCACTTGAACTGAGTACAAAATCACATCTAAGTAAGTACAAATGTTCTCGGCAGTTATTTGAGTACGTTTTTGCTTATTTTAAGTTCATTTTTACTAAAAAATTTCTCTGTGTAGGTATATTCTTAGTTAGATAATTAATTTTTGATATCATTTAAGAAAGTAGCTTTACTTTAGGAAATAAATAAATTTCCAAGCACACAAGGGGTCATTTTATCGCTTGGGTTTTCACTGGAATTCCCAAAAGGTTCTAGCCGAAAACTAATTATAACCACGCTGAATGTCGGTCAGAATATGATACTTATGAAAGAAGTGGTGGCTTTCTTAAACAGTTTTTTTTTTAAATTATACTATAAAGGAAGAATGTTGTTTTCGATGACTTATTATAAGTTGAAGGTTTATAGACCTCGAAAAAATTAATATTAACAATATAAATCATAAATAATTTCTGATCTTGAGTTATGTGTTAGTTTAGATTAGTTTCTTTGCTCACTTGTGACAGTTATCCATGTTTTTGTTAAATTGTTAAATTGTTAAAGATATTTCACCACCTTCTCAATGCTCACAAAACATAATATTAACTTCAATAAGATAAGAGAACAGAGGTCACAATTGCCTCTGTCTTGTTTACTTTAAAAAATTACTAATACTTGATATCACATTCAATTAAAATGACAGAATTCCAGGATATTTTCCCCCGAGCTCTGGGAATAAACCCAGCGGCTTGGAGATCTCACGCTGACTGTCCCATCTATGGATGCGTTGACTCAGAATTCCCAGTCCGAGCCCAGCCTCTGAGACGGACTCCGATCGCTCTCCCATTAGCGCCCTGCTATCAGCTATCAGTGCGCTAAATAAGTCATTGTCGAATGCAAACATTGTAAGTAATAAGTAAGTAGTTCGAGCACACACACTCGGTATCAATTGATGTCGCTTTTGTTGATCAATGGAGGCGATGGAGGAGGAAGACAAGGCCCTGGACTAATTGCAAAATGTTTGCCGGCATTGCCAAGACTGAAAGTCTTGTTGCAGGAATTCTTGAGCACGTCCCAGCTCAATTGGAGGTACTCTCTGCGCAGTTGCAAGTCGGTGTTTGTCACATAATTGGTTAATTGCACGTAGCACCGAGATGGATGTGGATAGCCAGACATGTCTATAAGGTAAGGAATGACATAATGGGAGTCAGACTTGGCTTTCCAATTTAATTTCCGCACCTCGAGCTAATTTACCGACGCCTTAGATTATGCTACACAATAAATGTATCTTGAGGTAGGAATAGTTAAGGTTCTCAACTGCCAGATACCCCATATCCTGAGGAGCTTATATGGACAGTTTGCAGACGATATTTGGCACGTATTTGTTGTGCCTTGATAAGAGAGAGTTATTTCCAACAAATTTAATTAGTTGTCCTAACCAAACCCACAGACATTAATATGATTAGATAAACTCATTACAGGTTATTGATAAAAATAAATACCTTAATAATGTGTGGGGCATCATAAATATAAATAGATGGGTAAATAGCTAAGTTATATTTATGTGCTTTGATTATTGTTAAATTACTAAAAGTTTAGTGATGTTTCTTCAAGTCCCTTGATAAATAAAGAGTTTACAGAAGATACTTAAAAAACAATCAAAAAATATTAAAGTATTATGCTTAGGGTATTATCACAAATATTTAGGTTTTACCTTTAACTTAATAATGGAATATATTTAATCATATTGCTTAAAAAGCTGGTGAAGTGTCTAGTTTGTCTTGCCTGTACAATAGAGCTGGAAAAACCTCCATATTTAACTTTATTTATCGATTAAAAATAGATTTTCGCTTAAAAGCTGGAAAACATCGATATTTAATTTAATTTAGCAATTAAAAATCGATTTTCGCTAATAAAAACTTTAATTCTTATCCACTTTTACTATCAAAAGAAAGAAAGATAATGATCTTAATAGTTTTGGACATTAAATTAAATATATAAAGACATTTCCCTTGCTAAATATATTTATTAAACTTTTTTTATTCCCCCCTTTAGAGGGTATCACAAGTCATTAAACTTTCCCCATGTGGTTTTTTTCCTTACCCTGGGGGAGTCGCCTTCTTGTCGGCTTTTGATCCACGCATTCTTTTGTCCCCATTCAGCTTTTGTAATTGAGTGGAGAACTGGTTTCTCCGCTCCACAATCGCCGCCGTCTATATGTGATGTAACATTAGAGAGAAGAACTCCTGCTCTTGGTGGAATCGGACAACTCGTAAACATGTCTACGATATACGACCCATAACGGAACCCAAAAATGTAAAGTCCCACCCCAACACGGACAAGTTCTTAACTAATTTTTATCAGCACTGAACAAAATCGAGAGGAGATAGTTTAAAAATGCAGTTTAAAATGGAGGAGTTATTTAAATAATAAATAAATAAGGGCTGCAAAAGAAAATGAAACTGATGAGGCACCGTGGCTTCTATTCGAAACAAATATAAGTTTTTAGTGTTTACCGCACGCGTTGCCGTTAGAATTCTCTACTAGATGTCGCAACAATTAAAGTACGAAAGCTTTCAGATGATGTAAGCTGACTAACCTTACGAAACAATTATATATTAAAGCCTCAATCAGGTTAAAAAGTAATACCGAAGAAAAAGACTGTGTCTGTAATTTTTAACCCCAGTTTAGGTTTCATCGCCAAAGTTGTCCCTAGAATTCTCAACTAGTTTTAGCGTTTAACTACGTTAACTAATTAAGAACGTTGCTGACTGGCAACAAATTTTTCTTAACTTTGACATGGTTTATTTTAATAAGATAAAGTTTACATCTGAGCTTTAAATAAATTTTGCACTTCTTTTTGCTTTTATAAATATCACAGCAGCTATGGCTGATACTTATCCTGTATCTTATATAAATAAATAAATATATAATAAACCAAGAACAAAGAAAAAGATTTACAAATGGAATTCTCGAAGGCCAAGCAAATAAACTTAAATAAATAAAAGCTACAAGTCTTGAGAAGTGTAAATGATTTAAGCAAGATCTCAAAGAATTAACCATCTTTGCTCTTAAATTGTTGACTTTTGATGACGTGTTTTCCGCCAGTGGAATAAGGTCTCTCGATCTGCATACAAATGACGTCATATATCAAGTAGCTTTATCGCAGAAGCGGGATATTGAACTCTTCAAATTGTGCGTTGAGCTAATGCACTGCTGGCCGACCGATTAAAGAACTCACAAAAGATCGAGAATCGAGAATCGGAGAATGGAAAAGAAGTGGGAAGATCCCACAAAGCCCCCTTGGAGCGTATGCAAATTAATGAGCGTAAATCGATCCCAGATCGAGAGCTCGCTCCAAATCGATAGATGAAGAAAAGAAAGCCAGAAAAGGCCAAATTTGGGCCACTATTCTAATGGGAAAACCGGGAAGTTGAGATGCATCTCTGCTACCTATAAAAAGGGAATGCAGCTGCAGTGGTCAGGTTATTACGATCATGGCAATCATGGATCGAGGACTGACTACGATTTCTTTGGGTGAGTATAAGGGATCTCACTTGGCCTGCTAGGAATCCTAACTGACTCCTGCAACTCCTGCAGTTCTCCTGCTGCTGCAGCTGGTGGGCTTTGGATTGGGATTCCAGGAGAAGGCACCGATACAGAGCAGCCTGGTGACCGGCCAGGCGAGGAACGATAAGCAGCAACAGGTGCTGGACGATCCGCTGGGCAGTGGTCGGGGAATCGACGAGCACCTACTGAAGACCATTGGTAAGGGCGGCATCAAGCTGGTGATGGCCTCCGGCGCCTCGACGACCACCCCGAAACCGTCAGTACATCAACATCATTACTATTATCCACCAGAGGATCAGCAGCATCCGCGCCAGTACGGAGGCTATGGTCCGCCGCCGCCCTGGTCCCACGGTCCTCCGCCCGCTTACCCGCATCCGCCGCAGCGCCCCTGGGGACCACCGCCTCCACCGCCGCCGCCAGGACCTCAGCCCTCTCCGTGGTACAATCCCTACTACAACTACTATGGCGGCTATGGTGGTGGCTATGGAGGCTATCCTGGCTATGGCGGCTATCCAGGCTATGGTGGCTATCCCGGCTATCCGTACTATCCCTTCTATCGCTCCTCGGCCGGCGGCGAGGGGGATAACCAGGTACCCGGACCCGATGGCCTAACACCCTCGTCCATTCCGGGCGTCTTCCAGGGTCGCGCTGTGCTCTCCCAGAGTTTCCTCGAGGGCCGGAACAACGCCAACATTGTGCCACTCTATCACCTGCTCCAGATGGCCAGGGCCTAGGATATTGAACTATGATGATATGAAGGATTGAAGGAGAATAACTGAATAAACCTAAAAAAATTATTTGGAAATTATTGAAGTTTTGGAATTATCAGAAAAGGAACTTGAATTCGAAGAATGTGAAGTTTCAGGAGCAATTTTAAGTTCTTTATGGGGAACAACTCACAGAACTAATTGTATAAAACTGAAACAAGGAAAAAATTTCGTTTTATTTACATCTTAGAACTATTTTCATGCTTGAAAACTATTTTTTTATTACTGATAAAGTTGCAGACTAAAAGATGCCAACAAATCTTGTACTGAAACTAAAGTTCTAAAGCCATAGAAATGTGCTGAACTTTAAGGTAAAAAATATATTTTATATTTCAATATTTGAACTACGGAAACATTCTTTTCTATTTTACAAAGAGTCTAAAATAGTTTATAAAGAAAATTCCAGCACATCTTGAAACTGAAACCTAAGCCTTAAGGCCATAGAAATGTGAAGAACTTTAAGATACTTAAACCATATAAAAAGATCCCTTAAATCACAGTAAAATCGAAACTCCAATTAGATCTTGAATTAATCCTAAATTGAGTTAGGATTAGTTATTAGTTACTGTATTAATAGTTACGGTAATAATAGTGGAACACTGCTTAGAGTTTAAGTGTGAACACTGTATAATACGAAAATAGGGCAAACTATCTGAAGAATGGTCACTCTGGAACGTGTGACTTCCGGTTGAGACGATAAGACAATAAAGACCTAATTTGAAAGCTGTTGAATAACTGTTATTAATAAACCCAATCAGGCTTATTACAGTTACAATCGATTTTAGATAACGGTATTGCTTATCGATTTTACTTATCAATTTGCAGAAATAATCGAAAATACCCACTGTAAGCGAATCTCTGAGAAAGTAACCGAAAAATCTTGTCAGGTAATCAAGCCCTGAGATTATCCATAATACAAAGCTTTGAAGAATCACGCCTCATGAATGGATCATTAGGTTTTTTGCAGAGAGCATACTTATTACCAAGAGGCCGCTGACCGAAAGAAGCGATAATCGAATTCGTTTAGTCGATCAGGCGTTCAGTCATCGAGTCATTTCTCTCTCTCCCTGCCTCTTTCTGGTAAATTAAAATTCAAAGTTTGCAATGCTCGCTTGAGTTCGCGAAACCCACAAATCTGGACTCGCTGCTGAGTCACCCGCGTTTCGAGTTTGGGGACGAGGCCTCTCGAGGAGATCTTGCCGGCATCTGTGACGCATAGCAAGTATCCAAAGCCTCGGATAACCATTAAGTATTAAACAATCAGCGGAGGTATTTTCTTAGCTCATTGCAGGCCCATAACAAGCCTCAACTGGCGGCTGATCTTGAACGTGATTTACAGAAAAATGTGCTGAAAAAAAAAAGGTTTCGTTTTTTCATTTTTCGTTTTTTTACCTTTTTATTTATTTAGCTCCGACAGCAGACTTTTTGCCCGCACACTCACTCAATCACGTTAAATAAGAGTTTTCTGCTTAGTTGACACTTTGCCCAAAAAACCGATTCGTTGTAATTGTGATCCCAACACGAGCTGGCACTCACTCCTCCATCGCTGTTCTGGCCAATGTGGAAATGGAAATGAAAGCAATGGACGCCGACGATAGCTCCATTGCCTCCGGGTTCTTGGGGCTCGTCAATCGTGGTTTTTATGACAAGTGGGGCGACTTTGGCTTTGTTTGTATTTTGTGCCCGCTTAGGTTCCTCCATTCGAGTGGGGCATATGGCCATGAATGGCTCCGATAATTACATATATTTATGAGGGTGGATCAGTAGGGTCCAAGGGGGAATAAGTTACAGGGAGTTTAAGTTTCGGATTGAATGGAAGAATCATCTTACAACAATACAACTAGGAGTTCTTAAATATAATAACTAGTTTTATTGAAAAATTGAACATATTTTTTCACAGTTTATTGATAAAAACATGTTCAGATATTAACTATCTCTAACACATATGGAATTAAAAACTTATAAATAAATAAACTTATCAATAAGTAATTGAATCACTTAATATCTTCCATCAATGATCATTCCATTCACAAAATAGGGCATTCTGTAAGTCAACTCAAACCCATTCACTGCCTGTGCGGAAATCTTTCTTGGAAAACGTTTATGACAATCGCTCGGGTTCTTGGCATTTCCCCTCCACTTTAATATCTTATCAAATCAGCTCTTTTTAAAGGGAAATAAACGAAAGCCATAAAATGCAGTGGGCCCCAAAAGAGATACTACACCCTGTATGTACATACATGATCAATTGTTATATCAGTGAAATTGGTTGAACCCCGGGGAAAAGATAACGCGCGATACCGACCGACCGAAGCCGATAAGGGAAAGTTCAAGTTTGTCATCGAAGCTTTACACATTTTTTTTGGAAGGGTGTGGATACTACATACTTTGTGTAAGATTTGGTTAAAAGTTAAGTGTGGCGATAATAAATATGTATCGCAATTAACCGAACCAAAAGGCGTGCAATTTTATTTCCTTCTCTCGGGTTCTCTGTTCTCTGAGACTCTTTTGTCTTCTTGTTTGGCCAGTTAGTTGGCAAAAACTTGGCATTACATCATTACCAAAAAAGTAATCTTCTGTCTGTCTTTCCAGCTTGGTTTTCCAACTCGTTTCATTTGGGTGCCAAGTGTGAGGCAATGACATTGAGGCCAGTGCTTTGTGCACTCGAAAAAAAGAGGTCCTAAAGCATGTGAATCATTACTGGGAGAACTTGTTTTCTGTTATTATTCTTCTCAAGAAATAAGTGTAGAAATTGCAGTAAGAAAAGTACAAATAAAGCTTGAAGTTTCTAAGAAATATTAATAAACTTTATAAAGGCATTTTCCCCAATGGTGAAATATATTAAAGAAACTTATTAGTTCAAATAGTTCATCATAGTTATTAAGTTATAGGTTTTAGAGCTTTATACAACAACTTATTAGGTGTAAGTTATTTTCTTAAATATTTAAGGATGGAGCCATACAACATATTTTTATATTTTACGAACTTTTATCTATTTTTTCAGTCTTTGAAAATAGTTAACTTGTACATTTTATTCCAAAACCTTTTTTTTTTTTTTTTTAGTTCCCCCTTTAATATTATCTTGTTTAGTATTTTCCCCAAGTGTAACGTTGGCTATTGTTATGTGTTTGTATTTAAACAGCTGCCAGATTTGGCGACTCATTTGGTTTGTCGATCGATTGCAGTTGGTTATTTTTAAGCAGCTTATGGCCACTGTTTTCAAAATTGGGTCAATTTAATGGAGGGCCGCAACAGTTTGTAAATGAAATCGAAATATGATACAATTTCAATTGGTCAACGGGGGAGGGGGAAACTCTCCTTCGTCTACATATATCTGTGTGTATATCCCTCCTCGCTGCGTACTGATTACTCATAGCCCGCTCGCACACATCCTCATACGCAGTGTTGACCCTCTTTGTCTGTGTGTGTGTCTGTGTCTGTGTCTATTTGTTCCTGCTATAAAACCTGGACAAACAGACTTAGCGCGCGGTGGAGGGAGGGAGACGGGCAGGTGAACCCCATCCACCACAGCCGCACATCCTCGATGGAGGAAGAAGTGAGGAAGAAGCCCCAGCAGGAAGCAAACGGAATAGCGAGACAGAGAGAGGGAGAGAAAGAGCGAAATTGATGTGCCTAAACGTTCGCTTTATTAGAGGAGCATCACCATAAACCAGATCTCCTCTTTGATTTGTGGCTGCTTACAGGGAGAAAAAAAATGTTGCAAGTCAGATTTTAATTTAAAAAAAAACCTTATCCATCCCCAAAAATGTAGATTTCCCAAATTCGTAATGTACGACTTTTATGAAAGTTATACATAAATAGATTGATTTGATATCAGAATTTAAAATGAGCAATAGATATGATTACAATGTACTTAGATCCCAATTTTTGAAAGTGAACTTTGCCTTGATTATTTCCCTAAATATTTTCTCCCTGTGTATCCTGGCTTTTGCATCAGTTTTTTTCCTTTTCTTTTGTAGCTTTTGTTGCGTTTGGTGTCCAAGTTCAAATCGTGCAAAGGAAAGAAAGCAGCGGAAGACGCTGCAGATCACGACCACAGGCAAACCGGCAGAACCGCTTTTTCGAATTTATTTCTTTTTTTGTTGTTTCGCACCGCATATCGCTTTTAATATTTTTCTTTCAAACTTTTTTTTGTGTCTTCTCCCGGTGCTCTTAACATTTGTTAGCTGTCAGGATATGCAAAAATCGGTAGTGGTAATTGATTTTATAGGCCATCGGGCGCGGATTAAGAAGCTTGAGCAGACGTCAAGCCGCGGTCGCCGATTGACAAATTGGACAGCAAGCTCGGCGCATAAGCGGGCCTCCTAAGTACGCATAATTTCACCTCGTTATTTGTTTCTACCTGTTTGAGTTTCTTTTTTCGATGCGGGTACCGTTAACTTGACCCGGCGCTCCAGGTGACAGCGGCAAAAAACGATCGAGCCGCGAACTTGTCGGGAGTGTGTTTTATTTTTTTGTTTGTTGTATAAAAAATCGAGGCCAAGGCGGCAACAGAACTTGCACTGCCACACACACAACACACACACCTCCAGGGTCTTCGTGCCTGTCGTTTAATATTTTACGCCCCGCACGCCCTACGCATTCAAATGAGTGTACTGCCCAAAAAAGTTCTCGCCCCGAGAATTAAGTTAGTACGCTGCTATTCCGCACGCGAGCGCGCACCTTGCAAAAGTTGAAACTTAACTGACACCGTCGAGCTTCGATTTGCCGCCACATTTCGCATACAGCTGTTGCCGGCGGGGATGCCAACTTGGGTTGTGAACAGCTTAATTTTATCGATAACAGGAAAGCGATACAACAGATTAGCTTGGTTATCGTTATTGATTTTAACTTTGTAGATCGGTTTTCTATTGATCGCAAAAAGTTGTAATCGTTATATCGCCGATCAATCATAAAGTTTTAAATCGATAAATGAGGAATTGGTGTGCAAAAATTAAAGAAAATTACTTTTAAAAACCCATAAACCAACTCAATTCCTAAAAAAAAAACATTTTAGTTATCGTCTCTAAACTGATGCACCAATTTTATTCTTCTTTCCTTTTTTTCCTTAAATGCCATAACAGTGTGATATTTACTACTCTAGGTTTTTAAAGCCATAACACAACATTATATACTATTTGATTTGATCGCTGATAAATGTGTGTGTGTTCCATATATCTTATTCATCTTCAATCCAGAAATGCGAGTGGAAAAAATACCTGTACTTGTGAGTCAGTGTGGATCAGACCAGGCTGAAGCCCTGAGTTTGCTGGATGGCCTGCAGCAGCTTGAACTTGAGGCGCTCCTTGGTCTTGTAGCGCGGCAGGTCCAGCAGATTGAAGCAGGTGTGGGCGACGGGCAGGAAGCGCTCATCGGACGTGGGTTGAATGGTGAGCTGCGTGTGTTTTGTAGGATGAGATTATGAAAATATACTACTTTCAGATACCCACCTTGAGGGCCTTCATGCCCTGAATGGGGATGCGATCGCTGCCAGTCAAATAGAGGAGGAAACTCTTCTTTTCCGCCTCGGAGAGATCGTGGATAACCTCCCAGAACCATTTGATCTGAGGATAAGCAAATAAATAAAGCCTCAAGGTGATAACCCTTCGAGAAACTAACTTACAGTATCATCACCCGACGTATAGCCCTCTCGGTACTCGCAGTTATCCTGCAGTGCCTGCCAGTCGTACTCCTCGTTGCCCACCACCACCGCCATGAGCTCCTCCGGCTGGAAAATGTGAATCACCCGGCCGGAGCACACCTTCAAGAAGCCCTTGTGGAAGGCGTTGTAGTGCAGCTCCACCGACTTGTTGAACACAAAGTCCACGTACAGGTCCACAAACTCTTGTCTGGAGTGGAAAATAAAAGGGATTTTGGGGATTTATAGCCTTGTTCCACTGCTCCGTTATGTCGAAAATGGCAACATGCAGTGGCGACAACAAATAGCAGCGCTGGATCTAGTTTCCATTCAACTTTTTAAAAAAATATTCAAAATTTCAAGAACAATAAGAAATTAGGGATGGGAAGGAAGGTTTAGGGAAGGAACTTAAGAAATATCGCCTAAAATTCGATATTTTTCGGTTTTTTTTTCAGTATGTATAGAAACCTTCGAAGCGAATGGTGAACGGATAGTCAGTCGACTTTGAACGGACCATTCTCCCATATGGGAGACCCTAGGTAAACGAATGGACCATTCTCGAGAATGGAGCTGAATGTAGCAGTGGAATAAGGCTATTAGGGACTTAGGGATCAAAAGGAAGACCCAACCCACCTGTTTTCAAGCGTCACGGCTATCTCGTTGCCGTTCGGCTTAAGGCACTTGGTCTCCGACTCGCCAAACACGTCGCGCGATATCTCAAAGGTCAGATCGAACACCTCCTTGAAGTCCTCGCCCTTGTAGTCCAGCAGCGACTGCATGGAGTTGGCCTCGGGCGGCGACAGCTGCCGGAGATCGCTGAGATCGACCGGCTTGCCCAACAGCTTCTTGTAGAGGGCCAAAGGGAAGGGCAGATTGATGATCGTAAAGTTGTAGATGGCCAGGCCGCAGAGTACGCCGATCAGGAAGTACATGTTCTCCGTCTCGAAAGGAAGATCGGCGAACCAAAGCAGACGCGACTCCTCGAACTCCTTGAACATGCCGTATTTGGGGTCGAGCAGATCCTTGAGGAGAAGCATAAAGAACTCCTTGCGCACGCCGCCCGCATCCTCGGCCTCCTCGCCCTGGAACTTGATCTTCAGGGGCTTCTTGAGATCGCTCTGCGAGTAGCGCTGCAACTCTCGCAGGGAATCCTGCACCAGATTCTCCCGTGTCACGTTCAGCACAATGAACTGGGAGATGGGCAGGCCGTAGTTGAGCAAATTGTAAAATGCCTAAGGAGAGGAGGAGAGGGAGAGAGTGAGTGTGTATCAGCTAGAAATCTAACCCGGGAAACCTCAAACTCACATTGTTGGCCGCATTGGCCATGGCCGAGTGCATCTGGAGGGCCTGGTCCGCTTGCAGCAGAGCAGTCTTCGCAGACGGATCGAAGAGGAATGAATAGTTGCAGATATTGAACTCGCCGGCCGTGTCGGCCATGATCCACTTCACATACTCCTGCTGAACATCAGCGTAATCGCCCAAATCCGGCCAGTAAAAGATCTGATAGTTGAGGCGATCATCGCGCCCATTGTTGATCTTGCAGAGGGTTGAGATCAGCTTGAGGATCACCTCCAGCTCGGAGCTGTAGGGCAGCAGCCTTTGACGTCTTTCGGCAGTGGGATTGACCACGGCCAGGCCCATTTTGAAGCTTATTATGTGCTGCACGACGTGCAGAAAGTTCTGGACCAGATGCTCAAAGTACTCCGATGGCGTCTGGGCCAGCCACTTGAGGAGCACCTTGCGCGGATTCTCCGTCAGCTTGAATATGGCATTGGCGAAGGGCACCTGCAGGGACTTGTAGTGCTTGGAGTTGACAAACTCATGGTAGAGCGGCAGCAGGAGGTACACACGCATGCTCTCCACATCGGCGGGCGAGGCCACCATGGAACCGATTAGCTCCTTGGTCACATTGTCCCAGATCTGGAGGAAAGTTGATCCTTAGAAAGGAATATTGAAGTTTGAGCTAGGACTAGTGCTGGCAAAACATCGGAGCACTATCGTAACTATCGATTTTTTGAACTTTTTTGAAAACCATCGATTGTTTTTCACACTTTCGATGTTTTGAGTATTCAGGCGTTGTCATTTTTAAAAGAAATATTGCCAAAAAAATATAGAACTGACCGATTAGACTCCATTTTAAGCCTTTGATTAGACGATACTCTCTCAAATATTGGAAGGGAAATATTTGGCTAAATCATGAATGGAAATTAATCGATAGTATCGATGTTTCACTAGTAAAACATCGAAAAAATCGATAGTGATCGATCGATTTTCTGCCAGCTCTAGCTAGGACAGGACTGATACGCACCACCTGCTTGATGGCCTCGTTCTCCACATTCCGCAGATGATCGAAGGCCAGCTGAGCCGCCTTGAGATCCAGTCCATGGTTGCGGACGGAGCAGCCAAAGTGCCGCTCGTGGTCCAGCAGGAAGGAGCCATTCAGGCAGGCCTGGCTCTTGAAGATCAGCTCCATGGTGTTCAGCAGATCCAAGTCGCTTTGGTCACTCTGCTTGAAGCGAGCACATTGCCGGGTGGCCTCCGCTGTTAGGGCCAGGATCTGGGACTTTGTCCTGTTAATGGTTGAGTTTAATACGGAAATTCCTTAGAGGAAACTAAGCTTCAAATTACTTGTAATTCCTTAGATCCTCGGGCGGCACCTTGTCCACATACAACGTGGTGGTCACTATGGACTGATCCCCGCCGGAGAAGATCTGATGGATGACCACCGAGACCTTGGCATCGCTCGAGTGCAGCAGGGCCGATCCACTGGGCGACACCCAGGGGCCAATGACCACCTGCGGCAGCATCAGGTTCTTGGTACTCCTTGTTCCCAGCTGCCCCGAGCTGCCCAATCCAAAGCCGTAGACTCGGCCGCGCGATGGGACCAGCGCCAGTGTGTGCCGATTGCCACAGGCCACTTGGGTAATGGTGCTGCCCATCAGCTCCATCACCATCCTCGGCAGCATCTCATTTGAGCCGAAGCCATGTCCCAGCTGGCCATAGGCCCCGGCTCCGCAGGTGAACACACCGCCCTCGTGGGTGAGGAACACGGAGAACTCATCGCCGCAGGCCACAAACCGAACACCCAGAGTGCGCAGCGTCTTCAGCTGGGTGGGATAGGCGCGGTTCTCCTCGTCATTCAGCCCCAGCTGCCCACAGTTGTTCCTGCCCCAGCCAAACACCGCGCTCGACTTGGAGATGAGGAACGAGTGATTGCCACCGCAGGCAATGGCCGCCAGCGGTATGCCAAGCAGCGTGGTGAGTCTGACGGGATGATTGCTGTGCGTCAGCTCCTTGGGCGTGTTCACGCCCAGCTGGCCGTAGATGTTCGAGCCCCACGAGTACAGCTCGCCACCTGGAAGGATCAAGATGATGGAATATTAATGAGTAATAGCTTGGCAATATATTTAGCTTTGAAAGCATGATCATATCATTTTGTATATAATACATTATCTTATCTTGTATTTACAAATAAGATACGGGACTAGCGGAAATATTACTAAGCATTGAGCTTATCGGATGTTCATCCTGGTTAGGTAAACTCACTGTAAACTATACCAATTCTTTGTAATAAATATATGTTATACAGATTGTAGAGCTAATGGGTCTGATTGAGATTTTATCAATGCTTGGGCTTACTTTACATTAATTTATACTTTTTTTCTAAGGAAAACATCCGAAAAGTAAATAAATTGAAACGTTTTGCAACACTAAAAGAGGGGTTAGGACCACAGGAGCCTGACAACCCTAGAATGCAAGGGTTTTCGGCTAAGCAAAATGTAAGAAAAAAAAAGCCCCATCTAGGTGTAAAGGGACTAACACTTACAGCTCGTCAGGGCCAGGCTGTGATTGTTGCCGCAGGCAATCTGCACCACCGTCTTGGACACCAGCTGGCGCACGATCTTCGGCAGCTGAACGATCTCCTGATCGGTGGCCTGCCCCAGCTGGCCGCAATCGTTGTCGCCCCAACTCAGGACCTGGCCCCACTCGGTGAGGGCCATCGAGTGGCGGCTGCCGCAGGCAATCTGGATAACCACATAGTCCTGCAGCTCGGGGATAAGCACTGCAAAGAGTCCGCAGATGAGAGTGAGTGTGTGCGGGACTGAGGCTCGGTTACAGAAAAAGTGACAGTGATGGTGGCGATGCAGTGGAGGTACATAGTAGGTGTGAGAGGATTGACAAGACGATACATGAAGATTATGTACATACGAAATGGCGACATACGTGGCCTTTTGGTGGGCAGATCGTGTCCCAGCTGCGAGTGGTCGTTGCTACCGCAGGCGTACACCTTGCCGTTTGCGGTCAGGAAGAGCGTGTGCCGGTGTCCGCAGGCCACTTGCCTAACGGCGGAGTCCGGCTTCCAGGGGATTTGGCTGGGCGTGAGGATCTGTCGTTGGCATACAGTATGTAAACTCAGTGACCAGGGCCTGCCGACTCCGATAGATTGTCACACATACCTGCTCGTCCTCGATGCCGCCAAGGCCCAGTTGTCCGTGGGAGGTGCTCCCCCAGCAGTATAGCTCCATTCCGGTTGTCATTTCAGCGCCAGCTCCGTTGACTTTGGCTCAATTACTTTCTTGCTGCTAAACTTGCTATGCTACGAGAATTTTCGAGAAAGCCTCGGTTGTGTTAGCTACATTCTTCGCCCACTTTTGCCCCCTGCGCCTTGTTGTTGGTCTCGCTGTGGTTTCGCTCGCTCCGGATTTGGATTCCCTTGCTCATGCCTTTGACACTGTCCTTCGGGCGTGTGTTTTACGTCTGTGTGTGTCGTGTCACTGGATCTTGCTGCTTGTTTGGTTAACAACGCTCGTTGGCCGAGATTTACGCTTACATTTCTGGGTTCTACGAAAATAAAATATAAAAAATCAAAAACCAGCAACAAAAAACCAACAAATAAGTGTGTGGGCTGCCAACTGGTTGTAGAAGAGCCAACATTACTTTCTGTAAGTTGGCAGCTCTGTGTCTGAGCTTAATTAGGGCTGCAGTGCTGTTTTTTTAGATTTAAAAAAATAAAAGGACGTATTTTACGTTTTATATACATATTTTTTGTTTTTAATATACTATCTGATTGTATGTATGCCTGTATGTGAATATGTATATGCATACATATGTAGATATCTCTTTTACCCCATTTATCTAAATATTACTGTAAACGGATCCTCTCTACGTCATAATTTGTCCAACTCGCTCACCCAGAATGAGCGTAGTCAGAAACTATTGTGATGGGGGCTTTGTCCTTGAGTTGTCAGAACTTCAAAATGTTAATACTAGTAAAACTTTAATACCAGTAACTTAATTTATAGATTATTTTGCATGATTATCAACTTTAACCAATTCAGAAAATTATCGGAGCTGAAAAGGCAATGCCTAAAAACATTAACTGTAAACGGATCCTCTCTAGTAGAAGTGGAGAAACATCGATAAAAACATAGAAGTTTTAGTCACGTCAATAAACAAAAAGAAAAACTTCGATGTTTATTGTTTAAACATCGAAAAACATCGATGTCTGCAAACATCCATTTCTCCACCTCTATCTCTCTGGCTCTCTCTCTTTTTGGCTTTAAAGTTTAAACTTTTATATTGGCTTTAAGCGCAGAATGGTCCTTCTTCTCATAGAAAATCGAAGAGCAAAAAGGTGAAGCTCTCTCAGAGTTAGCCTAAAAAGACATTTGTTCTCCACTGACCACAACTTATAAGCTGTTGTTGCTGCTTTACTTGTACATAGCTGGCAAAGCGTTGAAGAGGAGGCGATAGAGAGAGATACAGTGAATCTGCGAATTTCTCAATTATTTCTTTGGTTTTTGGGCGCTAACTGGCTGTGAAGTAAGCTATAGCCAACCGATATTGCTCAATATAATAAAACTTATTACAAATATGGAAGCTGTTTATTGATTTAAAATCCATTATTTGTTGCTCTTCTGGAGGAGGCTTCTCGGTCGTTCTTTTCTTGCGCTTGCCCATTCTTTAAGTTAAGCAACTTTAGGAGACTTGCTTGGCTTCCGGTTGAACTGGGCCATCTACTCCACCTCCATCTTATAGCGCTCCAGAATAGAAAGGTCAGGCTTAGGGAGATCCTTGTGACCTGATGGACGCTTCTCCTTGGAGGCCTATATGAGCTTGCGTCGCTTGACCTTCACCTCCATCTCCACCTCATAGGACCTGACGGAGCCCCAGTCCAACCCAGAGCCAAGCAAGCCTCCTTCAGGGAGATGGAGGAAAAGGCCAAGCGACGCAAGCAGAAGAAGGCGTCTAAGGAGAAGGGTCCTTCAGGTCACAAGGATCTCCCTAAGCCTTACCTTCCCATTCTGGAACGCTGAGATGGAGGTGGAGGAGATGGCCAAGCCCAACCAGAAGTCAAGCAACTCTCCTTCAGGTCGTGATGGTCTCGTCCCGCGACCCGCACCAGTCCCAGCCTAAAAGCTTCTATCGTGACGTATCTTTTGAGCCTAAACTCCTTGCCAAGATTGATTTAACCAAAGAGATGGAGGTGATGCCAGAGCCAGGTCGTAAGGATCTCGTTCTTGAAGATTAGGTTGAAATGCTCGATGGCCTCAGCCGCCTGGCAGTAGTAATTGTTGTCCAGGCGCTTCCGAATCGTGCGCAAGTCCATGGGACGCCTGATCACCTCGTGATAGTGGGGCACACCCAATCCAATAGAGTCCACCAGATCCTTGAAGTAAATCGCACAGCGCCTGTGCATGAGGGCGTTCACCACTTGCTTCAGCATGTCCAATACGTTGGTCCTTCGACCCGGACGATTGGGTGGCGGCATGACCGGCGGCTGCACGATCTCATTCACCGGCTTCACGTACGGCTCGATGGGAGGCACATCCTTCATTGGTTTCCCCTAGCCATGGTCACTTGCAATCGGCTGTCAGTTCAGGAGAATAAAAAATAAAAAATTAATAGAAAACCACTCAAAATATTTTCACTACATTAGATTCTCACTTTGTCTCGATTTTTTTTTTTTTTTTTGGGGGTCAAGAATTTATTGTTCCTTTCAGCTCGAAGTCCCGAAGTAAACTGAATTTTTCAGACTGGTTGCGTCTGTAAGAAAATTTTATTTTGACATAAAAGTCTATGGTGTTCGGTAGAGGTGGAACAACACCTATGTTCAGCGATTTACAAAATTTAAGTTAAAGTTAAGTTAAGTTTCCAACATTGTGGTATAAAAACCAGAATATTATATGTATGGTATAAAAAACAGAATATTATATGTATCATCAAGAGGAATACAAAGAATACCCGAAACATCCGTAAATTATAACAAATATGTAATAATATTGATTTTTAAATGATTGTTAAATTGTTCTCTTTATATTTGCATCGAAAAATGGTAGCCTTTGTGTATCCTACCTTTTAAATACCACGTGGAAGGTATCCAGAATGAATAAGACATTGAAAACGTATAATTTAGAAGCAAAAACTTTATTATCCACTATTATTATCCAAAACAAAATGATAAAGGGTTTAAAACCCTGAATATTATGTTATCTAAGCTGCAGTATAAAGCTTAAATAAAGAATACTGGAAATATCCGTAATGTGTTAGAAAAATGTAATACCTTTGTTTTCTTTTGTAATTTGAATAAAGAGTAATACAACTTTTATGTTATTTGGTTTTTATTTGAAACCATTGAATAATAACAATTTTATAAATAAGTCATTTTCGATTTTTCAAAATAAAAATTACAAATAAGAGTTATGATTCGACTTTTATATAAAAATAGAAAAAATTATTTAATCAAAAATAACATTAATTAATTAATAATCATTTTTGAATTAAAAAACAACTCTAATTTATCAGTTTTTATTTAAAAAATTATAACTGTTACGATCCCTGATAACAACAGCTGTTTTGCCAGTTCATTCCAGCCCTGGTTGCCGTATCAGCCGTCTCTATGGGCCGCTTAACTAAACCTCTGACCTTTGGCCACTAAACAACTCGAAAGACTGAACCGCCTGGGATAGACATAGACCGGGTTTATCAGAGCTATCAAACACTGGATATACCGCGCCAATCCCACGGATTCAAATATCGCCAAAGGCTGCGTGAGCTGCGAAAGCGAACAAAGGA
Source organism: Drosophila lacteicornis (assembly GCA_008044355.1). Classification (NCBI taxonomy): domain Eukaryota; kingdom Metazoa; phylum Arthropoda; class Insecta; order Diptera; family Drosophilidae; genus Drosophila; species Drosophila lacteicornis. The sequence goes on from VNKF01007954.1 coordinate 183,302, forward strand.
AAAACCGGTTGCCAGGGGAACGTGGACGAGACATTGCGTGTGAAACGATTTGGGGTAGCGGCAGGTGGATTCGATTGATTTTCAGCGATTGTGCCACGCCGACGACATGCAAGAAGCGTACGTCAACATAAACTCTATACCCACGCACATTTTCACGTGGGGCAAGTGGATCGAGGAGACGCTGACCGAGAAGGAGGTGGTTATCTGCATCACTGGCAACCCCGGCCTGCCTGGCTTCTACACAGAGTTTGCGGGCACACTGCAGAAGGAGCTGGGCGACCTGCCCGTCTGGGTGATAGGTGAGTAGTGTCAGGCGATCCTGAGAAGGAGATGTTAATAATTCCGCGTAGGACACGCTGGCCATGATGATCCGCCGGAGGCCAGCATTCGGGAGGTGCCCCAACTCAGTGGGAACGAGGAGCTCTTCAACTTGGACGGCCAGATCAGGCACAAGATCGCCTTCATCGAGAAGTATGTGCCGAGCGATGTGAAGATCCATTTGATCGGGCACTCCATCGGCTCCTGGATGATCCTGCAGCTGCTGGAGAACGAGCGGATACGCAGTCGCGTCCAGAAGTGCTACATGCTCTTCCCCACCGTCGAGCGCATGATGGAGTCTCCCAATGGCTGGGTCTTCACCAAGATAGTCATGCCCCTGTACTCGGTCTTTGGCTACATCTTCTTCACGCTCTTCTCGGCGCTGCCCGTTTGGCTGCGCCTCTTCCTCATCCAGATCTACTTCCTGATCTTCTCCATTCCACGCCATTTCCTTGGCACTGCCCTGAAGTACTCGAAGCCCTCGGTGGCGGAGAAGGTGGTCTTCCTCGCCGACGACGAGATGGCCCGCGTTCGGGGCCTCCAAAGGGAGATTGTGGAACAGAATCTGGACGTTCTGAAGTTCTACTATGGCACCACCGATGGCTGGGTGCCCGTCGCCTACTACGAGCAGCTAAAGAAGGACTATCCCCGGGTGGATGCCCAGCTGGACACACAGAAGATCGCCCACGCCTTCGTCCTGCGCCACTCCAAGGCCATGGCGGGCATCGTGCGGGACATGATCCAGCAGCATCGGCGTGGATGAGGTCGCCTATATCCCTAGCCAATTGTAGTTCGATAGTGTCCCTGGACTGGACTGGTCATCCCTTTTCCAATCTCTAACAGATTAAATGGAGTCGAGTTCCCTACGTTTCTTTCCAGAAATCGAGTGAATATATTCCGATTATGAAACCATATTTATAGAGCTGTAAAACTATCGACGGTACTATCGATATTATCGATGATGCTGTGATCCGGTTCACCATCGATACACATCGCGTTAGCAGCAAATCAGTGAATTCGTATAAAATTTACAAGTTTTTGCCAATAAATATAATCATAAATTCTTAAATTCTTAAGATAGGACCGAAACATTTTAAATTAACTCCTAATCATTAATATCGAAAACTATCTATATATAAATTCTATATAGACAGATATGTGATTGAATTTAATTGTTTTTTTACATAAAATCTTGTATAAATTATGCCTTTTAATTGGTTTGTTTACGCAAAGTACATTTTTTAACCCATTTTATTTTGTCGATAGTATCGATACTATCGATGGTTTGGACTATCACTATCGAAAATATCGAGTGAGAGCACTATCGATGTTTTTACAGCTCTACTTATTTATATTCGTTTTAAAAAACTATTTTCAAGCTGAAAATATGCTCGATTTCTGGACAGGTGGCTCCATCCATCCACGCCCCCTCTAGCAATTCATTAACTCTCGGCATTTCTGTGGCAATTAGTTTGTTTTTTATTTGTATCTCTTTGCATCTCTCGAAGGAAACTCTAAATATAGTCAAAAGTGTTTTAATCAGCTTGGGCTCAGTTCTCGGGCGTTGCCGATCGACTGCGCGATCCTGACTTGGACCGGCTGCCCGACTTGGAGCGGGACCTGGAGCGGCTGCCCGACTTGGAGCGAGAGCCCGACTTGGAGCGGGACCTGGAGCGCGAGCCAGACTTGGAGCGCGGACGGGAGCCCGACCTATCGGATTCCCCTTCAGATTCAATGCGGTTCTTGACCCGCTTGCGCTTGGCTGCCCCATCGCTATCGCTGCCAGAGCCAGAGGCACTCCTGCTCCTGCTCCTGCTGCGCTTCCGGCTGGCGCCACGATCACTGCCACTGCCAGAGCTCCGACTCCCGCTCCGGCTGCGTTTGCCACTGCCAGAACTCCTACTCCGACTACGACTGCGACTGCGCTTGCCATCCGACTCCGATTCACTGGTAGAGATCGTCTCCTTGGACACGATCTTGAGGCGCTGCTTGGCCGACAGCTTCTCCTTGGACTCCTTGGCTGCCGCCTTGGGCTTCTTGCCCCGCTTCTTGCCCCCCGACTTGCCGCTGCTGCCCCGGGCCTCCTCGTCGCTGTCGCTCTCGTACTTCTCCGTCTTGCGCTTGCGTCCGCCCCCGCCGCTGCCCTTCTTGCGCTCCCCCTTGCTCTTCTTCTTCGCGGGACGCTCGCCGTCGCGTGGCGCTTCGTTGTCGCTATCGCTGCCGGAGATGTAGTCATCCTTGCGCGGTCGTCCGCCACCGCGTTTGCGTTCCTTTTCCGGCGGAGCATCGGCTATGATGAGCATTGCCTTGGTCTTCTCCACATACTCCTGCCGCTTGGCCAGCAACTGATCCCTGGATGTCTTGGCCTCCTCCTCGCGCCGCTTGCGCTGCTCGGCCACCTTGAGCTTGAAGGCCTCGCGCTCCTCTTCCTGCTTGCGACGCAGCGAGCGCTCCTCCTCGTCGATGCGCCGGGCACGGCCCACATGGTATTGGGCCTGCGAGAGCAGATCCTGGCAGGTGTTGGCCTCGATGCCGGCCACCTCGATGTTGAAGCGGTTCTTGTCGCCGTGAACGGACAGGTATTGGAAGTATCTGTGGGGAGGTGGAAGGAGTATGACATTGAGAAAAGCTTGGTCTAAAAAATAAGAACGATCGACACGTTTTGGATCGAGAAAAAGGAGAAGTTATAAAAATAAAAGCCATCCGCCGTTATTATTTTGAAAAGAAATTTCCTAGGAAGTGGTCTTTCGTTATCGATCCTAATCCGATCTAGAATTTGAAGACTCATGCCGATTAATTCGTTATTAATCAGCCAGACGATAAGATTTGAAGCTCATAAACTAATTACTAGTGGATTTCCTGTGCCAAAAGTCATTATTCAACGCTATCTTAACTCAAATCTGCACAAGATAAGATTTAATAATCGAAATCCTCAAAGAAAAACGGAAATGAGAAGAATTTCAAGAGTAATGCGTACTCAATGTGACCCACTTCAGGGACTCTCATTCCTACTCACTTCTGGGCCAGCTCCAGTTCATGAACCGCCTGCAGCACCACCTCCAGCGTGGACTTCTCATCCTTGAGTATGGCCATGGCCAGGCGGGACAGCACGACGGCTATGTTGAAGAGCAGAACCGTGTCCTGGGGAGCCACACGGCGGGCCTTCAGCAGCACTGCTTTCGCCTCCACGAGCTTGTTGGCCCGCAGATAGGCTCGGGCCAGATATTGCATCACCTCGACATTGTTGTGCTTGTAGAACTTCTTCATGCAATTCTCGTACATCTGGATGGCGCTGATGTACTGCTTCTGCTCCACATACACGTGGGCAATGTTCAGCCACACGTCGCAGAAGTCGGCGGTGGCCTCGCGCACCTGGGCGAAGATGTCCCGCGCCTCGATCACGCATCCCTTGTGGGCCAGCACAGCGCCAATGCCATTGGTGGCCCATATATTCCGGGGATCGTTGCGAAGAACCTAAAGAAACGTTAACGTTTGTAAACACCTCATTTTGTAGTACACGGTCACATTAGTGACCAGTTGGTATAATGTTATGGATAATAGTCCTAGCGCATAGAATTAAGTTAGATTTTTAAGAAAATAAAATACGGTCACTTTTGTTTGGCAAAAAAAGAACGATCAGCTCGTGAGAAATCGAGAAAAACGAAATCATTAAAATAAAACCCTGGGAGTTTACACGTTAAAGAAACCGATGGGTAGGATATGCCTTAGAGACATCTTACTTACCTGCTTGAAAATAGCCAATGCCTTCTCCTGGTGCTTCCGCTCCTTCTCCTTGTCCCTGCTCGGCTGGTGCAGCGTTTGCAGCGAAAAGTTACCCAGGGCAATCAGCGAGTAGGCATCCGTCGACGTGGCCGGGTTCTTGAGGATCGTCTCAAAGTTCTTCTGCCCGAGAGCGAATTGCATCTTGGCTAAATGGAGGTTGCCCAGCAGGGATCTGGCATCCGGATTGTCGTTGTTGATATTGAGCGCGTCCTTGAAGAAATCGGAGGCCACAAAGATCAGACCCTTGTCCCGGGCCATGCAGCCCAGCCGCAGATAGCAATCGATGTAGTTGGGATGCTCCTTGAGGATCTCCTTGTACAGCTTGTCGGCCACATCGTAGCTGCTCATGGCCTCATTGAGGCGGGCCAGGTTGTACTTCATGGTGACCTGAATGGACTCGTAGTACTTGACATCCTTGTCCATCTCCGATGTGGCATGCGCCAGGGCCGACTCCAGCGTGTCCTTGGCCATCTTCAGGTTGCCCAAGCGATAGTGCAGCGATGCGACATTGTTCTGAATCTCGGCGGGTATCTCATACTTGGCCTTGTCCCGCAGAATGCTCGATGCGGTGCCGTAGGCATTCAGCGAGGCCTGCAGATCGTTCTGCTCGAGGATCTGGGCCAGCTCGATCCAGGCCTCAATGTCCTCGGGAAACTGCTCGGTGACCTTCTTGAGGTGAGTCTTGGCCATGTCGCGCTTGGTCTGTGAGTTGGAGTGCGCGTACAACGAGCCGAGGATCTTCATGGTCTCGTAGTTGCCCGGCTGGATCTTCAGCACCTTCTCGAAGCACTGAGCGGCCTGAAAATAAATTAATTCAATCAGCAAAAGGTTGATTAGTGTAAACACCTCATTTTGTATTACAAAGAGTTGGTATAATGATATCGATAATAGTCCTTAAGCTAGATTTTTAAAAAAGGATATACGGTCACTTTGGTTTGGCAAAAAGGAGCGATCGACACGTTTCGGATCGAGAAAAATGAAAAGTTATAAAAAAAAGCCTTCCCCTGTTATTTTGAAATAAAAACCTGGGAGTTTAAATTAGTGTGCTTTATACAAGACTTACGTTCTCCGTGTCCCCTCGGTAGATGTACATCTGTCCCAGGCCGTAGTGAGGCAGCACAAAGTTGGCCGGAGCAATCTGGGTGGACTGGTAGTAGTACTGGAAGGCCTGATCGTAGTCGCTCTGGGCATGGAAGCTTCTGGCCAGCTGGTAGCAGCTCTCTGCTCGCATTGCCTCGTTCTCGGTATTGTGGAAGGCGTGCAGCGCCAGATGGTGCACCTTCTGGTAGTCTTTCTTGAAGAAAAAGTGATTGGCCAGGTGATTGAGCACCATGGGATTGGCATTATCGATGGTGTAGGCCTTGGACAGCATCTGAACGCCGAGCTTATTGGACTCCGGCTCCAGTTGATTGAGCTTCAGCACGGCCAGGCCAATCAGCGCGCCCACACACTGCTGATCCAGCTGCAGGGCACGCTCAAAGGCGAGCTTGGCCTTCTCCGGGTTGCCCATCTTGAGGAAGCAGTGGGCCATGCCAATGCGTACATTTGCCGGGCAATTGGGATTCGTTCTCAGGGCCTTCTTGTAGAAGGCCATCGCTCCGCGGTAATCCTTGCGATTGAACGCGATGCAGGCCTTGCCCAGCAGCGAGGGGATGTTCGAGGGCGACTGATTGAGCACAAAGTTGAACTGGGCGTCCGCCTGGTCCATCTTGTCGCCCTCCAGCAGACAGAAGTAGGCCCTGCCCAGCAGATGGCTCTGGTCGTACATGATGATCTTGTCGGCGCTGGTGTACAGGTTGGTGGCCTTCATGAACAGCTCGCGCTTCTTGTCCTTGGACTTCTCGCGGTACGCCTCCTGCACATAGTGGGCGGCCAGCATGTCCAGGGCGCGCATGAGGTCCTTGTCCGAGTCGCGGTAGTCCTTGGTGGCGTCATCGCTGCGCGACTCCTCCAGCAACGTGACAAAGTCCTCCGTCTTCTTTTGCTTGTAGTAGGCAAGCTGCAAGAACGGCGGACATGTTGGGCACTGGGGGAATCCTTCTCCTCCTCCTAACTTACCGACACATTGACCCAGACGTGCAGCGGGGCACGCTCCTGCTTGAGGATGCTCAACACCTCCGGACAGTCGGGCAGTTGGTCCGGATCCACCTCGATCACCTGTGGGCGAAGCCGAAACGTTTGGAGCTCTTTGCGAAACCTTGAAATCCGCTAAAACTCACCTCATCGGTGTCCTGCAGGGGTATTTCAATGCAGTTGGACATGGTTGCAGCGGGTTTGGCCACGGAGCCAACAAACTCAGCCGCAGAAAACGATAATCGCGAAGAAATGTACAAAATTTAGCCAAAAGTACAACAAAAACTATTTTCTTTCCATTCCGGTACGCTTGCTAGAGATGGCCCAACAGGCGATTTTCGCCGTGCTCACGCCGTGCCGTGCGTGCTCACGCCAGAGCGCGTGATTGATCAAATTTATTAAATGCCCGTAGATGTTCTTTAAATTAAATTAATTATTATATTATTTATTTATTCAATACAGATTTATTTGTTATTTTATTTTAAAGCTTAGCTTAAGAATTAGCTATTTTTCTGTAGTTTAGGCTCACCACTGTTTCCCAACCGAAGGGTGGCAACTCTGGCAGGCAAACGTATATCGACGGGGAAAAAATATGATAGATAGAAAATGGTGTTGACAAAACCACCTGAAAGATAGTGAAATTCGGTTTAATTTTAAAATTAGAACACGATTCGTGCCCGGGAGATGTGCTAGCCGATAAGATAAAATGCTGGCCCTGGGCAGAACGGCCTCCTTGGGCGCCGCCGCCGTCTCCTTTGCCGTCCCCACCTCCTCCTCCTACACCCTGCGCCTGGCCACATCAACAAAAACAAACGTACACAAACAGAGGCGAACAGAAACAGATGATTGCCTCCTGTTACGTAACGTTCGAAAATTGGCGCAAAATTCAATGCCGCCGCTTCTCAGCAGAGCAGCGCCGGCAGCAGTGGGAACAGGAACACGTGAACACGCACAGCTCCAGACCCGCAGGCGCTTTCACTATTCGGCCGTGAGCGAATCGAGGTACTGCGCCAGCACCATTATGACTTCCTACTGCAAGGAGCTCCTCCTCAGGGACTACGATATCGTGGGCTTTGACCTGGACGGCACTCTGCTGCGGTACAATCTGCGCGAGATGTCCGCCATGATCTACCAGGTGCTCAAGCAATTCCTGGTCGAGGAGAAGGGCTACAAGAGGGAGCTGCTCGACCAGCCGCTGGACGTTGACTTCCTGCAAAAGGGTTTGTTTCTGGACGGACCGCGTGGTAATATCCTGAAGCTGAGCAACGAGGCGGAGATCCTGCGCGCCGCCCACGGCACTCGGATGCTGAGCGACGCGGAAATCCTGGAGGTCTACGGGCCAGAGCGCAAGTGGGACGTAACCAGTGCCTTCCACAAAGATCCGCTGTCCACTTGGAATGGCACTGCCTCGACGCAAATGCGCTCCTTGCTGGACTACTTCGATATGCCCAGTGCCTTGGTCTTTGCCCAGGCCGTGGATCAGGTGGACAGGGAGAGGAAACCATCGCCCGGTGAGGAATACCAAGTCTGGCAGGATGTGCAGGCCGGCTTGATGAACATCTACAGCCGGGAGCACTTTGCCAACGACAAGAGCCTGTACTTCAAGAGCATGCGAGCGGAGCCCGAGAGATTCATCCTTCGGACGGACGCCAGAGTGTTGAAGTGGCTGGAGGAGCTGCGGAAAGCGGGCAAGAAGCTCTTCCTGCTCACCGGCTCCAATGTGGACTTTGCCAATTTGACGGCCACCCAGGCGCTGGGCAAGGACTGGCGGCAGCACTTTGATTTCGTGGTGACGTACGCCAAGAAGCCGGGCTTCTTCATCAGCCAGCGGCCCTTCATGCAGGTGGATGTGGAGAAGCTGGCGGAGCTGCCCGAGGAGGCGGCGGAAATAAGGGCGGGCGAGGTGTACTCCCAGGGCAACTGGCATCAGCTGCACGCGGCCATGGCCAGGATGCTCGACAAGGAGCCGTCCAAGGCCAAGGCGCTCTATTTCGGCGATAACATCGTCCAGGATGTCTACACACCCGTCAAGCACCGCGACTTCGATGCCGTGGCCATTGCCGAGGAGCTGCTGCTGGAGGACTGTAAGTATCCGTATGCCGCCGAGCTGGATTCCCAGCTATGGGGCTCATATTTCGCCCTGGACTGCACGCCGACCCTGTGGTCCAGCTTCATCTCCAGCTATGCCCAGTTGTGCGTGCCCTCGGTGGAGCAGGTGGCGCAGACTTCGCCGGAGAAGAGAATCATCTGTACCAATCCGTACGGCTTCAGTCCACGGCTGCCCAAGGAGCTGGAGACGCTGCAGCTGAAGAGCTGCTGGCGGTGATGCCAGAGGCTATCTACCATCTTCCTGGAGACAATAAACGACCTGCGAACCCGTGAGACAGTTGATCCGATAACGCTTCTTTCAGCTGCAAAAAGGCCCCTTCGAAATTCTTCCGTACAAACAAATTGTATTTAAAAATAGCAATAAACAATGCAAATTTCGGAATTACTCAATTGGCAGGTCGTAGGTGTAAGGCATTGAGATTAAAAATGCAATAACTAGGTCTTGGAAACACTATTTGTGGATTTTTTAATAAGCAAGTAAAGAAGGAGTTTTATTAAATATTTTAGGAAAGACATCTGAGTCACAAAATACACAGTATGCATCTTCGTCTTAATTTGTTGGGTTTTTCCTTTACTCACACAAATGTAAGGCCCCTAAATAGAATATTACAGTGAGATACCTCTTTAGGTATCTTGTTTTACTATTATTCGGGCTTTTCTATTATTAAATCTTATCGTCTGGCGGTTTATTACCTTGAGGTCTTATTCCAAAGTCCAAAACTAAGACCCGATAAAAGTTTTTGCACAAGTTATTCAGTTACAGAGTTTGTTTCAATTGATTGACTAAAAAAATATTGCTATTGTTAAGGAATTAACTTTATAATTGTATAGAAAAATTGTTTAGTTAAGCTTTAGGCCAATTTATTATGTGTATTAACTAACCTTTGTAGCCTTGATAGCTGTAAGATTTTACAATATATCCCTTTTTGATGACAGGCTTTGTGTTGTTTGTTTTTAAAGTTAAGGTCTTCACGCTAATTTAATTCACATGCTACACAAAATATTGTATGTACAAACTAAAACAAAGAGCAAATAAAAGTGGTTGTGCATCGTCATCACCTTTTATAAATAAATTTGATGGAAAACTGCACTTGACTCTGCCAATTAAGACTGTTCCCGACACTTTGGTGTCAATTCAAATGAGCTTTCCCAGCGCCCAGTTCCATTTAAAATGCAGGAAACCTTAGCTTTGCCAAATTAGCTTTAATTTAGTAGACTTTGTGACTGAGTTACGGATACCATATACTGGGAAATACTACGCGATCAGAAAATGGAATATTAAATTGCAACTTTACACTTAGAAGAGATAAGGGAATAAATAGAGTGACAATAATGTGGGCCTAGTTGAGGCGCTCTACGGCCAGGGCAATACCCATGCCGCCGCCAATGCAGAGCGAGGCAATGCCCCGAGTTCCACCAGTTCGCTCCAGGGCGTAGAGCAGCGTGACCAGGACACGGGCGCCCGAAGCTCCTATCGGATGGCCCAAGGCAATGGCACCGCCATTCACATTGACCTTGCTGGCGTCCAGCTTGAGGTCCTGCAGCACGGCCAGGGACTGAGCGGCGAAGGCTTCGTTGAGCTCGTAAAGATCTACTTCCTCGCGCTGCCAGCCTAGTTTGGTTAACTAAAAGAAATCTCAGTTTCGTGATTTTTTCCAGTGATTAATTTCCTCTTCAATTACCAAAGCTTCAACGGCTGTGACAGGTCCCAGACCCATCACCCTGGGTTCAATGCCACTCTGCGTCCAGCCCACAATCTTGGCCAGCGGCTTGAGTCCCTGCTTGGCCACCTCTTCGCCCGACACGAGCAGCACAGCGGCAGCGGAATCGTTGACGCCAGAGGCATTGCCAGCGGTTATGGAGCCACCCTAAGTAAACAATAGAGAAAGCTTTCACTTCCCATTGAATTTCCAAAACTAATAGGCCCAAACTCACATCTTTGAAGGCCGCCCGCAGCTTCTGGATACCCTCAACGGTGCTGCCCGCCTTGATGTACTCGTCCTTATTGAAGATCTGCGTGCCCTTGCGATCCTTGATCTCCACGGCCACAATCTCCTTGTCAAAGTAGCCATTTTTCTGCGCTTCCTCCGCACGATTTTGTGACTGCACGGCATAGGCGTCCTGGGCCTCGCGACTGATCTGATACTGCTCCGCCAGATTCTCGGCAGTGATGCCCATGTGTATGTTCTCCATGGCGTCGGTGAGGCCGTCGTGGAGCATCGAGTCCACCAGTGTGCCGGGGCCCATTTTGACGCCCTGTCGCAGGTGCATGACATGTGGAGCCAGGGACATGCTCTCCTGACCGCCAGCCACCACGATCTTGGCATCGCCCGACCGGATGGCCTGGTAGCCCAGGACAACAGTTCTGAAAAGGAGGCAACCGGATATAGTCAAGAGTTCTATGTGGAGTTTGTTTCTCGTGTTAAAACCCACTTCAAACCCGATCCACAGAGCATATTGATGTTGTAGGCGGGCACCTGGATGGGCAGACCCGCCTTGAGTGAGGCCTGCCGCGCCGGATTCTGACCCTGGCCTGCAGTGAGCGCCTGGCGAAGATTTACATAACAAAGGGAGAGCGTGGAAAGCATGCTAAGAACCCAACCAATAGATATGCAAATATTTGGACAATACCTGGCCGAGGATCACCTCGCTGACCTGCTGCCCCTCCACATTGGCCCTGCGGAGCACCTCCTGGATCACCACGCTGCCCAGGTCGGAGGCCTTAAGTTTAGAAAGCGTTCCATTGAAGCTACCTGTTGATTTCAAACGGAAAGAGAAAGTTACCAATTGGAATTTGGATATCAATCGCAGACGCCCAGCTCGGCTGCTGCTGGCTGCGGGATTTCATCACCTATGGGGGTGCGGGCGGCGGACACGATGAACACGTCAGACATGCTGGATAGGCGAAGGGGAGGCGGCGCAGTGTTTATATCTGAGCTAATTGGCAGCAAATAAATTCTAATTCTCGAAATTGCTATTGGCTGCCGTAGAGTGACCAGGGGGACTTGCTGCTTTTCTTCCTCAAAATTAACGAATTTTTGCTTTGATACTAGAAAAATGCGAATGAGTAGAAACCAGAGTTAAATTTAAAATTTCTTAAAATTTTAATCTATTTGGTTTTTTATTTATTAAAATTAATTTAAAATTCGAATGAAACGTTGCAGCTGCTTAGCAGTATTTTATTGGTACATACCAAAACGCAAACGGTATTTTTTTTACAAAGTACAACGCCGGATGGTATATTTGAACAGTCCAGCCGCGGTCACACTGCAGTACACAGAAAATTTACAGAAATTAAGGAAAAAATTAGGGAATTCAACGCACAAAACGCGAATTAAAGTGCCCCAAACGCAAGGCGCGATCATCAGGCGCCCCCGAGGACCAACAGGGCACTGGAAACGAGTCCGGAACGACGAGGATAACACGGACAAACGGCCAGCCGCAAGAGCAACAGCCCTCCGCTGCCGCCGCCCAAAAAGAACCGACGACTGCCAGCAGACCAGCCATCAGCACACCCCCTGCAGTACCACCCCGCCGTAGCCGCCGCACAATTTCCAATCTCGCACAAAGCACTCCACTCGTACCATAGAGTCCACTCCAGTCCGGGGACAGCAACTAGTAAACTAAACTAAACACACACACACAGAATGCAGGCGATCAAGTGCGTCGTTGTGGGCGACGGAGCCGTGGGAAAGACGTGCCTGCTGATCAGCTACACGACCAATGCCTTTCCCGGGGAGTATATCCCCACCGTATTTGACAACTACTCCGCCAACGTGATGGTGGACGCCAAGCCGATTAATCTTGGATTATGGGATACCGCTGGGCAGGAGGATTACGATCGACTCCGCCCGCTGTCGTATCCGCAGACCGATGTCTTCCTCATCTGCTTCTCGCTGGTGAATCCGGCCTCGTTCGAGAACGTGCGGGCCAAATGGTATCCGGAGGTGCGTCACCACTGCCCCAGCACGCCCATCATCCTGGTGGGCACCAAGCTGGATTTGCGCGACGACAAGAACACGATCGAGAAGCTGCGCGACAAGAAGCTGGCGCCGATCACCTACCCGCAGGGCCTGGCCATGGCCAAGGAGATCGGTGCGGTTAAGTATCTGGAGTGCTCGGCGCTGACGCAGAAAGGCCTGAAGACGGTGTTCGATGAGGCCATCCGGTCGGTCCTGTGCCCGGTGCTCCAGCCCAAGTCCAAGCGCAAGTGCGCCCTGCTCTAAAAGAGATAGAGCGATCGATAGAGAGAGAGAGAGAGAGCAAAAAATAGAGAGATCCTCCCGCTGGATTCTATTTAAACGTAATATTATTAACGATAAACAATTATGTAACCTAAGCGTTGGCCGTAGTTTCTTTGTTACACTTCTTTGCCACTAATTTGTGGGGGGATCCCCCCCGCCAACCCATTCATCCTCTTGCTTCCGTTTCGTTTCCGTTTCGTGTGTGTTCTGTAATTCATAATAATCCATAATTCTGTTTCCCTGTGTGCATTAATTTGAACTAAAAGTTGTAGCGAGATGTTTCTAGATAAAAAGGAAGGAGAACCCAATGGGAGATCTGTACACTGTAAACTCTAACTGTACTTTGTATTATTTAATAACTTTTTGTAATTAAAATTAATGTTGTAATACTGAGGTAAAACCAAAAGATAAACAAGAAAAAAGCAAATGAAAACCCTAAAAAAAAAAAAGGAAGAGCGTGAGGAGAGACGAATTAGCCGCATAAAAAGAGAATAAAGCATAGATGTCGCCTGTTGATTGGTGGGTCCTCCAGCCGGGGATCCAGGATATTGATGATATTGAGAGTCAGTAAAGTAAACGTTCCATTGCAATTACACTTACATTACTACATACTTGAATTTAGATGTTGTTGGATGTGTAACAACGTTTTTAAACACTTTTGCTAGATCCAGGAACTATCAATATATATATATATTCTATATACAAGTATGTATAAGATGAAAAGTCCTTCGTATACTATGTACTGAAAATTAAAGGCATCAAACTGAGAAACACTTTGAATACTTTGTATTTTAAAAACAAAACACAGATATTCAAGAAATTAAAAAAACAAAACAACAGCAAACAGCAACAAAAACAAGAACGAAACCAAGATAATTATATAAATGTGTCTATTTCAATGGAAATCAATAAAGCATACAAAAAAAGAGGTATCTTTTGTTTTTATGAGATAATTAGGTACTTGTACTAATTATTAATTACTGAGCAAAGTTTAATGAACTCTAGAAAGGGTAATTATACAACAATATTTATTAAAATATTCTTTAGATTCTTGAGTTCAGAAATTACCCTAAAATATTACGATCTTAAGTCTCTTATATTTCCCAACAAAAGTTTCTGCATTTGCCAAAAAACTGATAATGATCTACCGTTATTATAAAAATAGACAAAGATATGGAAATATGAATGGAAAAGAAGCCCAAAACAAGTTTAGCTTGCAAAGGTTCTTAGAGAGCGAAGCTATCTTGTTCTCTTTTCCATTCCAAGATCTGCACAACTGAACCCACACACACATTCATATGTGAGCCCCCATAATTATACACGCCATTTGTTTACGCCTGCGGAATATATCATCATCCGTCCACCATCTGGCTGTCAATGGCTGACATCACTCGCGAGTGCTCACTGTACAGCACAAGCGAAGGGGACATCAGACTTATCAAGAGCCGAAAAAACGAATTATTTGCTTATCTCGGCGAAAGTCGAGAACCAAAAATAATCAAAATCAGCTTAAAACAAAGTAACCGATTGCCTGCGACCCTCTCTTCTTTCTAGTACACTCAGAGAAATGTTTATAATACTGTGGAATTTGTTTAAAACATATGGTTTGAAATATTCACAAGATATGTTTTTTAAGGATCTGGAAAGTACCATTTACCACCTAGATCCTTATACAAATTATTTTCTATTAATATATTCTGTAGAAAGTTTTTTATCTAAATAATATATAAAAATAGGCTTAAAATATTTTTCTTTTTATACTGTCTTGATCTTTTTATTTGTATCAAAATCCAAACAGCGTTTCTATAACAAACTGTGAATTTTCCATTATACATATGTACAGTTTTTGCCTTCCCCACTTGTTTCCAGTGTACTCTCTCATTTCGTCCACTCAATATGGGATGGGTTATGGCTGTGTGCGTTATTTGGAATGTTCTCGCAGCTGGAAGTGAATCGAGGCAGCAGCGAAAATCATTTATGTTTATGTACATATGTATGTTTGTTACACAGGCAAATGCGGCGGCGTATCTGTGGCGAGGACCGGGAAAAATGGGGGCAGCAGGGGTCAAAAGTGTGTGCATGTGTGTCCGTTCCAGTGACGTGGCCATTGATGCTCCACAAGAGCTGACGTGGACGCCTTTCAATTAAACAAATCACATCAAACATATCAAATCAATTAGTCTCCAGATCCTCGCATTCAAGTCAGTGTGTATAATGTACTCTCAATCGTCTTATCGTCTATGGGAAGTTTTACAAGTTATTTGGCATTCGAGTTGGGAGATTCTCTAGGATCATTCTTAATCATTCTTAATCTCTAGGCTCTTGAACTCTAGAACTCATCGTGACGGGCCAGGGCCTCGCCGAAATCGGTGGCCTGGGAGCCCACGAAAACGTCGTATTTGTCCAGAACTTCCGCCTTGGTCAGCTGCTCGTCATGATCGGTATCAGCCTCAAAGATCAGATGCTTGGCCTCGCTCTCCGCGTGATCGAAATCCTGGGGCGTGATCCACAGCTTCACCTCGTCCTCGTTCATGTACCCGTCGTTGTCCAGGTCGCGATGCTGCGAGAAGGCCTCACGCTCATTGGCCACCCACTCGGGCTCCTCCTCATCATCCCCCGAGGGGCGGTACATGTCGCCAATGTACTCATCCACCGATACCTTGCCATCCCTGTCCTTGTCCAGGTCATCGAAGGTCTCCTGCAGCACCACATCCTTCATTGTGGGATGATCTTCGGGATGCAGGAAGGCGGTGAACTCCTCCTTGGTGAGGCT
Source organism: Drosophila lacteicornis (assembly GCA_008044355.1). Classification (NCBI taxonomy): domain Eukaryota; kingdom Metazoa; phylum Arthropoda; class Insecta; order Diptera; family Drosophilidae; genus Drosophila; species Drosophila lacteicornis. The sequence goes on from VNKF01007954.1 coordinate 198,602, forward strand.
ATCATCCAAATCCTGGTCGGCCACCGCCCAGCGACGACGATCGCGTTTCAGGAGGCTCTTGTAGCTGACGCCTTCAAAAGGGAAAATTAAAATTAAAATTAAAAAATTAAAATTGAGATCCAAATATTTGGATTTGGTACCCACCTCCCTCCTCCTGTTCCTGCTCTTCCGCATCCAAATCATCCATAAAACCGTAAATGGTCTTCCGGTAGGTGTCCCAACTAAGGGTGGTATTGCCCTCCGGATTGTGCTGCTTCCACATCCGACTCACATCCTCCTCGATGAACCGCCGCTGGGTGTAGGCAATCCAGTTCTTCAGCTCCGACAGATTGACCAGCCCATCCTTGTTCTCATCGATGCGGTCCACAATCAGGCCCAATCGACGCCGGCTCTCCTCGGGCGTGAGGCCGTCGAACTTCTTGGACTCGTCGGGGCCCAGGAAGGCCTCGTGATCGAACTGGGCATTGTGCTCGCCGCCGTCAAAGTGCTTTTTGTGCAGCGAATCGTGCTCGAGGGGATTGTGGACCACATCTTCCGGAATGCTGGAGGCAGTCGCTCCACTTATCGCCGCGGCGGTAGCAACAACAAGTAGCAGCAGCATCTGGATTTCTTTATTCAACATCCGTTCGGTTCGAATTGAAAAATGAGACTGACTGAGGCCGGAATGAGACTCGTTCAGGCTATGATGAGAAGAGAGAAACCACAAATGCTCGGGTAAATTTCTCAGGGCCAGTGTTGTCAATAGTTTTTCCAGAAAAAAAGCTAGATGGAACTTAAAATAAATACTAAGGAATAGAGATAAAACAATTTGCTTAATTTTCTATATTTATTTGGATTAATTTAATGAATAGAAACTTAAATTTAAATTTATAATACCGAAAATAATAAACCTTTATGTAAGAATTGACAGTGCCAACTCAACAAGTCCTAAAATTTGTATTTTCTGCACAATCCACATCTGAAACCAATATTAAAAGAATATTATAATATCTTCTTATATATAAATATTATTTATATATAAATATTATTTTAAATGCAATATATTCCTAGAATGGCATGTTAAATATGTTTCCTGTCATCTAAAAGAAAGAACTGAAAAAAGGCAAACGTGAACGAAAAATTCTTATTTCCGGTTACCCGTTGTTTTAAAGGGGAATTCCCGCCATTATTCTGTTAAAACTGCCACTCTTGACGAAAAAACAGCTAAGTTGGCAACACTGACTGGGAAATTAAAAGTACTAAACAAACAAAAGCGCATAAACTTAGCTTTTCATGAAAATATGGTAGATTTTATAATTTATGTTTAGCCAGCGATAGCTTTTCTTAAATTTATTGCTTTTTAAATATATTAAAAGGCTTTAAAAAGTTAAATAATAAATATATATAGACTTTGTTAGTTTGTTTTCTTGATTATAATTATATTATCACAAAATTAATGTTTATTTTGGTCTAGTTCTCTTTTTAATAAATATAAATATGATTTAAATTATTATATTAGAGCGGAACAAAGTCCAAAACACACAAGGGGCCCTTTGTACCACCTGCGTTACTTTACAATTCCCAACTGTTTTCTATCACTTTTTTTTATATTTTTATTTCCCAAAATTCCCCTTTAAAAATCCAACATTTGTTAATTTTCAATTGCATTTATTAAACGTCCTTTCTAAAAAGCTAAAGTTAAATAAATATGTGAAATTGTGTGTGGATCTGAAGCGTCGGGCTAACTACAATATCTAGTATATATTATTTATCTCTATTTACATTTCTTGTACGTGCAGGGAGGGGGAACCAGGATCGCGGATCAAAGGGGGATTATTTGGGCTCCTCGGCGGCGTCATGTCCCAGCGAACTGAAGTCGCCCGTGTTGCAGGATATGCTGGGAATATCAAAGTTCGAGAATCCCCGATAGTTGGCCACCTCGGGCTTCAACGGGGATGGGAGCAGTACAGCAGTGCCCGGCACTTCGCTGTCTATCAAGCTATCCGTGGTGGTGTCCAGCAAAGGCTTTTGGGTAACCGGGCTGCTCCCTTGCACCAGGGGATCGAATTCATCGAGATTCAGCTTGGCCTCATCCGCAGTGCTGTTCTCCCCACTCTGATCCGACAGGTCAAAGTCGTAGTTGATGTTGGTCAGGCCGCCCTGGAACTCGGAGCCCAGCATGAGCACATCGGCGGCCACAGGCTCCTCCAACAGGGACACGGCATCGAAGGCCGAATAATTGAAGATTGGCGAAGCGAAGAGATTATCGGCTGGCTGTAGATTATGTTGCAGCGGCGACAGGCGGCCAATGGAACCCAGGCTGGTGTCCTTTAGGGATAGCCCAGAATCCTCCGGAGCTAGTGAAGGTTTTGCCAAGAGAGATTGGGAGGTCAGTGAACCGCCCAGCACATTGGCCTGATAATGCCCCGCCTCGTTGTCGCCCGGGAGATGAGCTCTGGCCTGGCCGATGAGAAAGGCGGGCGTTTTGATGGGCAGCAGGTTGAGCGGCGCCTTGGCTATCACCGTGTCCACCCGTTCGGTCACCTCTCTCTGAAATTCGATTAGCTCCTTCTCAAAGGCAGCTATGCCGGTGGTTATCAGCGCGTTCCTCTTCTGCAGCCCCTCCATCCGCTTCATGTTCTCCGATATCAAGTGCAGGCTCTCGCAGGCGAGCAGAGCACTCTCCCAGGGCGTACTGTAGGGTTGCTGGCCCGACATCAGCGCCCCGAATTCCTCGCCGCTGATGCCGAGACTCTCGCCATTCAGATTCTCGATGAAGGCAATGGCCGAGCAGAGATTGGTGAAGTAGTAGCCGCCCTCGCCGCTCATCACCCGCGAGGCGTTCGTGAAGCGCGTCACGAAATTAATGTTGCTGTGCAGCCGCACCGGGTTGGCCTTGAGCACCACAAAGATCAGGGCGGGCAGGAAGTCATCGGCACTGGCCGGGCCTCCAGTGGCTCTTTTTAGCAGCTCAAAGATGTGCCGGCAGCAGCGCACTGTGCACTGGAGCTTCTCCTGCGGCGAGTAATACGAATCGATGCCGACCAGCTCCGATATGGCATTGTACACCAGATCCCTGGCCTCGGCATTCACCTCGTCGATGCTGCAGTCCAGATGCTTGGCCGTTATCCAGCTCAGCTGGCGTATGCGCTTCTGGACCTTCACATCGCTGTCCTCATCCTCGGTGAAGTACGGACTAAAGAGGAATCTGCAAAAGAATGTGTAGATAAGCAAGCATTCTTCTGGTAGAGCTGTAAAACTATCGACGATACTATCGATATTATCGATGATGCTGGGCTCCGGGTCACCATCGATTGTTTTTTTAAACAATCGTATAAAATGTACAAGTTTTTGCCAATAAATATAATAAAAAAATAAATATAATCATAATTTCTTAGTCCTAATCATTAATATCGAAAACTATCTATATATAATTACTATATAGACAGTTATGAGATTGAATTTAATTGTTTTTTGTTTGTTTAATACATAAAATAATAAATTATGCCATTAAAATTGGATTGTTTAAGCAAAGTAAATTTTTGAAGCCCATTTTATTTTGTCGATAGTATCGATAATTTCGATAGTTTGGACTATCACTGTCGAAAATATCGAGTGAGATGTTTTTACAGCTCTATCTTCTGGCAGTGATATCTGCCTTCGGGGTAACTCTGACTCACTTGTGGTTCTGCGTCATCACTACCTTCTCAAAGAAGTCAATGGCACTGTCGCGATCCTCGTTGGTGGCTATCTCAAAGCTCGGATCGTTGTGCACGATGTCCGAGACCTTGGTGTAGGCATTCTGCACGGCATCCGACAGCTCGTCCACATTCTTGGCACTGTTCCCGTTGATATACTTGCGTATCTCGCTGTCCAAGCGCTGGATCTCCAGCTTAAGCTTGCGTTTGCCGTCGTCGGGAATGCGGAGCTGGCGCAGCTGCAGCAGGAACTGGCCCTCGGTGGGATCAGGCACATGGCTGCGCTGCTGGGTGACTGTGGATAAGGTGGATAAGTAAAGCACAGTTGGGAACTTTGCTTAGCTTGGACTCCTTACTCTTTTGAGCTCCCGCCTGCAGGGTTTTCTGCAGCACCGCCGTAAACTTCTTCTTCTGCAGCGTGCCGCCTGATGTTTCCGCTGCTTCCTGCTTTCTTGGCTGCTGCTCCGCCCTGCTCCGCTCTGTGGATCCGCCAGCGGAACTAGGGGCGTGGCCCGCTGTTTCGCCTGCCTGTTTCTCTGCAAAGTGCCACTTCATGACTGAGGGTCGGGAATAACCGCGAGCGAGCGGGACTTACGCCTCAGCTTCCGCTGCTTATCGTTGAACTTTTCGCGGAAGCACATCGAGCAGAGGCCGTCGTTCTGGGGAGTTCCGTAGAATCCGCAGCCCGTGCGGCACTTCAGGTCCTGCTGCCCCAGGCGCAGCGAGGGTGGTCTGGCTGCAGTTGCCATATCGAATGGGTGAGTATTCTGGTCGGGGGTATCTCTGGGTGTTATCTCTGGCTGTCTCCGTCGTCGTTGCCTTTTGTTTTTGTGCAAAATAATAAATAATTCGACTCAGTGTTGCCAGATGAAAATTTTGTTTTCCCCCTAAAAAATCTCAAATAGTCATTATTCTCCCTAAAAAATCCAGTCTTCCCCCCTAAATTTAAAAAATATGTTTATGAAATCAAAACTCACTAAATTCGATTTATTTCATTTATTTATTTTGTATTAATTGCAGCTCTGAACAAAAACGTGAAGATTTACGACGTAAGTGAACAACTATACTAGCTGCGAAACCATCGATATTACTATCGATAGATCGATTTTTAACACCGATGAGTTGACTTACCCCTCCCCGGAACCTGGTCACACTTAAATCGATACAAAATCGTGAACCGCTCATGAGAATGTCGTTGCCATATTTTGCGAGGAAACTCGTCCCTTTGAGAACTTTTTCCGCGCTTTCTTCAAATTTCTATGAATACTATTTGACTTTTCGCCGAAAAAGGCAAGAAAACCATCAAGGAAAGCTCGTGGAGGGCTCATGTAGGCTCATGAAGCGGCGTTGCCAGACTTTGGTTAAGTTAAAGTTAAATATACCGTAAATGTAACTAGTTTGGTTCATTGATTTAGGGGACAGCCAATTTTTAAACGGTTGAAACTAATTTGGGTCTAATTTGAATTGAATTTTGGACTAATTGACTGCAAATGTCATGATGAAAATGTTTTTTTAAAAGTGACATTTGCTTGAATCTTAATTTAGTTAGATATAAAATTAAAATAAATTTAATTTCAAAGACTATTCCCCTAAAATTATTAAAACACATTCTTTATGTTCCACTAAAATTCCATTTTAGTATATTTTATTCGAAAAGAAAACATTTAAACTGCAACTAAGGGGAATTTCTTGCACATTTTTGATGGAATACATTTAGTAAAATCGTAGTGCCTTAGGAAACGTTTAAAAATACACATTCAAAGTTGTTTTATACGCACACAAACAATTTTAAAAACCAGTTACACACATTTTTAATTTGGTTCGATAAAGTCGTTACATTTAGGACGGTTACACACATACACACGAAGAATGCAATTTCTGGTAGTTTTCCAAACAGTATTAGTTCACAACAACGATTCGAAGAAGCTCAGAAAAGACAGAGTTATATAGACTAAGACTAGGCTAAGAATTTGCAAAAGTTTCGTCCTAACTGCTTCACACGTCAATTAATCAATCAATTAATCTTGTTCCCAATGAAAAACCTAAGCCTGCAAATAAACCTCTAGTCCTCTGCCCCTTAACTTAATTGACGCGCTCCCGAAAATGCACTCAGCTACCAACAACTCGACTAGTTCAACGCTACCTCTACCTCTAACTCTAATTCTTCTAAATTTGTTCTCTCTCTTGTCTAGCAGTAAAAAGATTTGGAAAAAACCATTTTGTCGTCTCGGCGTTTCTTTTTTTATTTGATTAGTCTTAAAAATTGCTAATACTATTCTGCTAATTTCGTCAAAATGCAACCTTGCCTCGCCCCGTGCTCAACTACTATCGTTAGTTACGTATACTCAACATGCTCGTTCTTGTCCTCGTTCCCTTTCCGTTTCCGTTCACTTTCCTTTCGCAATTCAAACGTTTCGAAAAAGTCTCGTGTATAGTTTTTAACTTGAATTTAACACTACTTATGATGTCTTTGGCTTCTGTTTTTTAGGCTTTGTATGCGGGTTCAACTCTTATAGCTAACAAATGTAAGTATCGGTAACACGTTTTCAACAGTTATGCCGCCATTTTGGTTATAGGTTTTTGATTAAACATTCTTTGGTTTCTTTTGATTTGTTCGCGTGTGGCTGTGTGTGTGTGAGTGAATATCAATTCCCTACAAAAGAGTTGCATTGGTAAAAAATTCAAGTCTAACGATTTGCTTCAATAAATTCCTTGTCCCAATTCGCACATGGATTGGAATCAGTTTTTGGCGGATCTGATGACACTGGTTCTTGTTCTGACTTTGATTAATGAGTACCCTGTTTTCGAACTAGTTCTTTATATTATGTTCTTTATGAAATAAAGTACAGGCTGCAAAGGGTTTTAATTTAAATAATATAATCTTTAAGCTCAGAGTTACTTAAAATTAAACGGAAGATTAATAAACAAAAATAAGTTTAAAATAAGACACCACAAAGAATACACTTTTGAGTTAAAAACAAAGGAGATAAAAGTTATTAGGAACTTTGCCCAGAATCTTAAATAAATTACAAAGTAATATTAAATGTACACAGAACTAAACATTGTAAATTAAGAATTAAATAATAGTACCCCTTCGCTTATGTACTATACTCTTTATGAACTTTCTAGGACTCTACAAAAGATCTTTTTAAAAAGTCAGCAGTAATTTTGGTCGCTCCAGAACTGAACCAGCTACCGGTCAGCATTGATCTGGTTAACTAAAGTACTTGAGACCCGCGATCAGCATAAACTTCTCAATAAATAACTCCGAATCCAGGACAGCTATATGAGCCGCCCGTCCAATCAAGGTGTTGGCCGTATGGGGCAGCGCGTGATGGACATCGAAGCGGGCCAAAGTCAGTTCCGGCCTGGCTAGAATCGGTGCTATGACATTGTGAACCATTTCCCTGGAAAATAATTACTATCACTAAATTTTTTTTTTGTTAAAACTGAACAAAGATCACCTGTAAATGGTGCCCAGCGTGGAGCTGTCCCGCATGGCCGCCTTGCACAGCTCCAAGCGGGCGGAATGCGCTGGCACATAGCGATCCTGGCTGGAGCCGCAGAGCAGGATGTTCTTGAAGTGATGCAGGGTGCTCCTCTGGCTGAGCCTGTACAGGAAGCTATTACGCATATCGGTTGTGTCGCGCATGCAGAGCTGGAGCAGGGATCCCGATTTCTTCCACTTCTGCATGAACCACATGCCTGGAAGAGAAAGCAGAACTGATGAGGAATCCTTGAGGTTGTTAGTTCACTTATCCGCACCCATATTGACCAGTCCACTGGTGTTGTAGAGCGTGCCCAGGTGCGGGCCCGACAGCGAAAGGAAGGTGTGCAGGCGCGGCAGCAGAGGTCTCATCTGGGGCCGGGCCAGGGCGCTCCTCACAATGATCGTGCCCAGGGAATGGGCCACAAACGAGATGCGAACTGGGTTCAGGGCGCAGCTATCGATATGGTAGAGTATCTCGGTTACCAGCCTAGAGGGATTTCCAGGAGAAAATTAATCATTAAAGATCCTTTAACTTAAAACCACCCACTCACCGATCAGTCATGGTGTCAAAGTCCGAGAAGGTGTCTCCCTGATTCCGCTCCGACATGAGAAACTCCAGATTCACGCCTGGGAGACCCAGCTCCAGATAGGTCCGCACCAGCCTCAAATCCGCCGAGTTCCCGTCCAGGCCGTGGACGCAGATCACCAGATGCATGCCGTTGGGCGAGAAGGCGCGGTACTCGTCGCTGATGTAGAAGTACGGCAGCTCCGAGGCCAGCTGGACGTAGTCCGAGTAGATGCTGCCCTGGTACTTGATCTGCTTGCGGAACTCCTCGCGGTACTTCTCGAACTCCAGCAGCGAGATGCTGGGAGGCGCCTCCTGGACAGCGGATGATGCCTGTCCCTTCCGCTTGTGCTTGCCCTGCTGCTGCTTGGTGGCCCTTACCACCTGCTGGCCATTGGAGTTCTCCTTGTTCTCATCCTGCTCGGCCTCCAAGCCATTGTTCCCATTGATTGTATGGGATTTGCACTGATGGCTAAGGGAGAGATTCTGTGGGAGATTCTGTGGCCTCTTCAGCTCCGCCAGGCTGTGGGATTTCAGTACAGGCTTATTGGTGAAGATGGCCGGCGTGGAGATGGGTCGCAGGGACTCGTAGATGTGGTACACCGGATTATCAATGGCACCTACGGGCTGTCGCTCCTTGAGCGGGGGCGGCGGCGCCGGCAGGTGGCAGGTCACCTGGATCTTGGCCTTGCCACTGGGAGGGAGAGTGGCGGGAAGGGGAACGGGAACGGGAACGGGTGCAGGCACAGGGAGAATTGCTGCGGAGGGCGCTGGCTCTGGGGGAGGATCCCGGAACTCATCAGGCGGCGGCGGAGCCAGCTCCTGCTCTTGGTCCTGGAACTGCTGGGGCGGCGGCAGGCAGACCGCGTCCAGCGGCTGCATGTCCTTCAGGCTGGTGATGTCAAAGTCCGACTTGGACTTGCCCGTCCCGGCGGCGGCGGCAGTCTTGTGGCGATTCCTGCGTGGCGGCGGTTCCATTTCCTCCACCTCCGTGGACTCGCCGTTGGGCAGGTGACGCAGTCTGTCCAGCTGGAAGCGGGAACGCTCCCGCTTAATGCTCACCGTCACCGAGGACACCTTCTTGTGCACTTCCTGCACTCCTGGCTGCTGCTGGCGGGCTGGGGTCCTGCTCTGACTGGAGCTACCCGCCTGCGCCTGCCTCTTCCTCGTCTTGTGCGGATGCTGCTGCTGAAGCTGCTGCTGCTCGAGGACCTTCTGGAGGCGCAGGCGCAGCTGTTCGCCATTGAGGCGTGTCTCCATGGCCATGCCCATGCCTAGGTTGAGCTGCGTGTGCCGCTGCTGGCGATTGGTCATGCCGCCCACCGTGCTGGTGATGGTATCGGGACTGGAGATGGCCAGCGAGCTACGCCGGCTGCTCACCCACCCGCTCTCCTCGCTCAGCGACGAGGTGGAGTTGCTCCTTGGTCGCCGCAGCTGCGAGTCCGAGTCGAACTCGGGCGGGGGAGCCAGATTGGGCAGGGATTCGCTGAACCCACTGGTGTTGGGATCACTGCTGGTGGTGTTGTTGTTGCTCGTCTCCAGGCGGAAGGGCACGCTAGTGGAACTAAGCATCTGGAGCTTCTGCATCATGTCGCTCTCGGAGCTGCTGGACTCCTTCCTCAGCTGGCCCTGACGCAGCATCTCCTTGATGTCGGATACCCGCACCCGGGCAATCTCCACGGCCCGGGGTATCTGCGAGGAGCTGCTCCTGGGCATGGTGGTGTGCTGCGTGGGCGGGGGAGGAGGGTACGAGTTCCTGGGCGGCACCATCGACTTGGGCAAAGAGTTGTAGCCATTGGTGCTCGGCTGCTGTCCCTGCTGGGGCACCGGATGTCCTAGCTGCTGCTTGGGCGGATTCAGCAGCTTGATCTCGTGCAGGTAATCAAACTTCCCATACCTCTGCCGGAACTCGCATATATTCCTCATCAGGTCATCCGCCTGGAGGCGTGGCAAAGTGTGGTTGGTCGTGGGTGGCACCGGATTCGTGGGCAATCCCTCACAGCCATCGAGTTGGTCCAGGGACTTGCTGTGCCGCGCCGGCACACTGGAGTCCAGGTCGAGATCCTCCAGCAGACCGGTGACCGAGTGCCGCGAGAGGTTGTGCCGCAGTGCAGGAGCAGGAGCCGTTGCCTCCACCTTGCTAGGAGCTATGGTCAGGCTGGCCTGGAGCACTTCACCGCCCAAGGCGAACCTCGGCGTGACCACGCACTTGGCATGTGGGTGAGCCGGCCCGGAGCCATTGGTCTGCGGGTAGTCGTAGTCAAAGTGGCAGGCCAGGCAGTCCTTGATCCCGTTCAGGCTGCTGCTCGAGTGCGTCTTGTCCACCTTCTTCTTTGGACAGCCGCCGCTGTCCAGCTGGGGATCGTCCAGCTGGGGATCGCTGCCGGAGCGCCTGCGCCCGTAACTGCTGCCCGGCGTCACATAGCGATCCTCGAAGATGAGGGGCAGCGAGGAGGCATCGCCATCAATGGGTGTACAGTGAACGGGCAGCGGTGGCAGCGACTGAAGGTAGCGACTCCTTCGGGCCAGCTCTGCTATGGCCACATAGCCCTGGCAGTGACCATTGGCCTGCTGCTCCTGACACCCGGCGGCCGCCGCATGACGCGGTTGCTCCAGCACAAAGAAACCCTCGGCGAAGCGTCGCACTCGCAGGATGTGATGCTTCCGCGCCAGCAGCGTGTGCACTGCCGTGGAGGATCGGGAGGCCAGGAGCACGCGGCGCCACCAGAAGATGCTCTCCGCACACAGCTGGGCAATATCCGAGTTGGCACGTATGGCAAAGTCCTCCTCGGCCTCCAGCTGCTTGGCCTGATCTAGGAGCAGCTGGAGCCTCTCGCCCGTATCGTTCTCCCTCAGCGGCGGCGATCCAATCTGGGAGTTGATGCTCGGCGGCAGCACGGTGCTGAACTCGTTGAGGGTCGCCTTCAGCTGCTCGATGGCCCCCAGGAGCAGGCAGCAGATCTCCCGGTGAATGGCCCGGGACTGGAGCAGGCGCCCGGCAGGACCGCCACTGCACTTGGTGGTGCCACCTATCTGGGGTCCAAAGAACACGGCCTCCAGGGGTCCCGGCGAGGTGTTGCCCCGGCAGCTCAGCTTGCCGGCGCTCCAGGGCTTCGAGCTGCGAGGGGCACTGAAAAAATAAGGAGAATTTAAAGAAAGAGCCGGGATTAGACTTTTAGGATAGGAAGTATCCGGAATATTTCGCTTTTGAGTGAGTGAATATAGGGAAGATGTTCATTCAGTTGTTCACTTGTTCATTTGTTTATTTGTTAATTTGATTACTCATTCATTTGTTCATTCGTTGATTTGTTCACTTTTTCATTTAGGTGTTTATTGAAAAAAAAGTGAACAAAATTGACTTATTCATTTAGTTGATAATTTGTTCATTTTTTTTTGAATGAGTGAATATAAGGAATATGGTATTTCACTTGTTCATTTGTTCATCAGTTTATTAGTTCATTTGTTCATTTGTTCATTTGCTTACTTGTTCATTTTTCTTATCATTCAACTAATTTGTAAATTTAAATATTTTCTTGATAAGTTTTCTGGTTTCTAATAATTTCGAATTTATATTTTCGCATAGAGCAAGTGGACCACAGAGTGAACAAGTGAACACTAAGTGAACAAGATAACCACAGATTAAACAAGTGAACACTTAGTAAACAAGTAAACACTCACTTACATCCAATATCTAATTTAAACCATACAGATATAAGATTTATACACAAAGAGAGACACTAAAAGATAAAAAAACACGGACAGACATGTACAGCAAGCTATCCTGGCCACAGAAACTACACCGACTACGTGAACCGAGCGGATTGGCGTACGGAAACTACACAGTTACGGAGTTACGGAATTACGGAGAGTTATGATGATTTCTTACCAGAATTTCATGTACGAGAACATGCTTCGCCTGCCGAGTTGATTCCGTTTATTAAGGGTAATATATTGGTATGGATTATACGGATTATATATTGGATGGTATCGATACCAATATATATCGTTTGGAGCGCAAAAAATGAGATAAATGAATCGGAGATTATAATAAATGATACCATGGTTGGTTAACTTGAAACTATGGATTCACGTTCAATGAAAACTAAGTGTGACTTAAAGGTAGGATAGGTGACAACAAGCTAAATAATTTTAAGAAAAATATATAAAATAATATATGGAAAATTAGATTAAAATAACTATGGTAAGATACAAAAGGTACCTTATTTTTTTTAGTTTTCTTACAGATTTTAAGGCAAGGAAAGAAATAATGTTTGAAGTTAATTCTAGGAGGGACAAACTATTTATTTTTTATTAGAAATCAAATCTAACTAAACGAACTAAGTTCATTATTAAGTCATGCTCGAAAACTTCAAAGATTCGTTTGAAGTTTTTTCACAACTACTAAAGTATTTTTCCAGGATATTGCGACCCTTGAACTTTGTCAAAGGAAAAGGGGAAATGCTCTATTATTCCATGCCCGGGAAACCTGAAAAGTTTTCATGGCCCAAAAGCCGAGAAAATCATTCGCTAACGATTTAATCCCAGAAACACTTTAAAGTTTTTCGCGCCCCCCAAAACCAATCCTGGATCCTGCCGAGCGAGATAATCAGGCAATTTACGGCTTCGCTGGGGCTTCGCTTCGGCGATGTGTAATCAGCATGAATATCCACATCGGGGCAAAGGCCAAGGTCAACATGGGATTCCTTCTGCCCGATGAGATGATATTTTATTCATTCGAAAGAGCTGGAGGGCCTCAAGCCGAGTCAATTTCAAATTCCGTTTCAAATTCGTTTCGAAAAGGATTCCCCGTCGCAAACGAGGACTACAAATTGCTACTTCCGCTGATGATGCCGGCACAACTTTTTCTTTTTCGGCAATATAAAACAGATTAAAGAATTATTCGCAGCAGGCGCTGGATGCAAAACTTTCCAAGGAGGATACAAAACTTAGCTGGAAGTCAAACAGCATAAAAATTGAGCTCTTGCAGATCCTCCGCCATTCTTGTTAGTTCTTGGCTTTTGTTACTTTTTTTGCAGGAGCTGCAGGAGCTGGAGCAGGGAGTCGCAGGACAATTGCAATGCGAGAGTCATTAAAATTTATGCCTCGACATTTTTATCCTGCGCTCTTTTGTATGCACAGTGAGAGTAGAGGAGGCGGCTCTGTGTGCAATTTTAATGAGTTGGAAATGATTTGTGCGGGTAACTGGCCTACGTAGTCCCCCTGCCTTCCCCTCCTGGTTATGTCCTGTCGTTGATGCTGCAGTCCCCACGCAACAGGACACGAGGACACGGAGGTGACTCTCCTAACCCCTCTCCTGGCTATGGCCCCTGCGTTGCGTTCAATTTACTGTGAAAAATATGACTATATCAACGTTGACATTAGAGATCATGTTGTCATCTCGAGTTTGCATCTCCTGGCACTTGAAACCATAGTTGCACTTAAAGAAATGCGTGAAAAAGGTCTTCATTCCTCAAAGAATAAATTTAAATTAAAACTTATTTATGCATGATAATATTTGCGTAAATATTTCCCTTATTTTTAATTTCAGAAATTCCCTAAACTCTGAGCAAAGTGGACTTCATTCCTAAAAAAAAAAATTAAAAATATTATCAATGCTGATTTATTAATCAAAGAATTTCCGTAAATATTCTCTTTAATTTATTTTTAATTTCAAAAATTCCCTGAACTTTCCCAAGAATCTCCCTCACTTTCTTCAAATTAAAATTAATTTAAAGCTTATTTAAGAATGATTGTATTTCCGTAAATATTCCCTTTTAATTTCAGAAATTCCCTAAACTCTCCCAAGACTCCCCCCCACTTTCTTCGAGTGTCCCCGCCTTACTCACTTGATGTAGGGCTGATGGAGAGCCACCAAGCTGGCGTGAATGCCCACGCTGATGGCCGCCAGGTGGAAATAGTCAAACAGCACAGGCAGGTGGTAGTGGAGGCCGCGTCCCGGATGGAAGTTCAACTGCAGACTCCTGGTGGAGGCCAGTGTCAGCGTAGTGCTGCCGCCAGAGAAGCTGCCCATCCTTCCATCGCCGCCGCCGTTGCCTCCATGTCCATTGAGGCTGCTCGAGCCGTTCTGCTCCCCAAACCAGAGCTCCAGCTGCAGGGAGAACTCGGCCCGTTCAATGGACTCCTTCAGGTGACGACTGTCAACTGCAAAATTGAGAGAGGAAAAATCAAATGGGAATCTTGAAAGGCCAGGGATGGATGTTGATGATGGATTAGGCAGGGTTGCCTGGGGGATTTCAGGCTTTAAAATTGGTAAGTAAGGGTAATTGCTTATTTTTTAATATGTATAAAAAATACCATGAAAAATCTCTATAATAATTAAATTTAAAATAAAGTTTTGGCATCCCTGAAGAGTGCTCCATCTTGAGGTTGATTGAACTGCAAAAATCCCCGGCATAAATGCAGCAGAAAATCTTTTAGGCAAACATTGAGAAGAAATTGGTTGGTTCCCCAAACATTTCGCATTTCCCAACGATTTCAATTCCTCCTTCGGCTTATTTGTTTTCCTATTGATTTTCGTTTAGGCTGTCGGAAGTGGTGGCCTGCCCCCACTAAACCCCAAACAAAATGGGTTAATGTCCGGGGGTAGTGGTAGTTGTGCATGCGGCAAGAGATAACTCAAAATTCATTGAGAGACCGCAAATATCGTTGGCCGGAAACAAGCAAGGAATCGATGAGTCAGTCAGCCAGGAAAATGTTGTCCTAGTTCCGATGGACTTGTTCCTGGGAGCTCAATCAATTAGGCTTCATTGTTGACTCTCCTGACATGGTAAACTATTAGGTTTACTTGAATAAGTTTATGTTTTTTGCTTGATTGGTTTGGTGAGAATATAAAACTATGCTTCCATGTTGTAGTAGGGGTTTGAAAAGACGCACCCTTAATTTTAACACAGGGACTTCCTCTAAATAAATTTAAATTTTGAACAAAATAATGCGTTTATGGACGGCGAGAGTGTTTTTTACATTGTAAAAAATACCATAAACGGTCACGATTTCTCGCTTAGCGATTAATGTTAGTTAACATTGAGTTAACATAACTACTTAACAATAACTATCGGTATTGTATTGTTATCGGAATCTGATAGCAATATATTTTTAAATAGTTATCTTTTTAATTGTTCTTTAAAAGCAAGCCATGTTTTTATGTTCCATTTAAATTTAGTGGAAATGGAGCTCTCAAAAATAAAACCTTTCTAAAATTACACATTTTTATTCGAGGCCATAACTTTACTCGTCTTATTATTTACCAAATTGCCAAATTATATTTTTTATAGACTCGTAAAGTTGACAGGAAATGGGTCTAAAAATATTCGATGTGCTTTATCCAGAGATCTCTTTTTTGTTTAAAGCTTCTTAGGCTTTCTTGGGCAACAAGTGAGCTGAAGCTGAAGCCCACACACATTTTCAGAATCCATCAATATCTGCGATTATTCCACCTGCCACTCCATAATAATAACCATCAGAGTTTAGCAATGTCACTCCATAATCCTCCTCCTCCCGAACTGAAAATGTTAATCAAATTCAATTTGCTTGCCATGTCGATGGTGGTTTATGGCGCAGCTACTTAGGAGGATACCAGCTCCACGTGTGTGTGCTTGTTTGTGTTGGCCATAAAATTCATTTGTTTTCATAAAATAAGGATTTATGCCAGGACAGAAAAAGGCAATAAAACCAAAGAGAGACGAAGAGATGCGCCTTGCAGGAGGGCTTGTTGAGATTTGCTTGGTCTCCCGCATCACTCATCCGCCATGTGGTCCGTGTGGTGACAATTGCTTTTGGCTGGAATAATTTAAATGCCCGAGAACGAGGATTCCACAAGAGTCTCCACAGCTCGACACAGTTTATTTTATTGTCTGAGAGCGCTGCAGTAACCCACTATCAGAGGGTGCACCGAAAGAAATTAACTAGTGACTGGGGAAGTTACTCAAAAAAAAGGATTAAGAAAGCCACAATAAATATTTAAGCCTGCTTAAAAATTTTACGAATTTTTTAGTTCTTTAAAAGTTAAAATTTCGAATGTTTATTTTTCACTTTTCTTTATAAAATAAAATCCCTAGACTAAATAAAATATTTCTCAGTTATCCCATTTTTTCTGCCTGCTTCTCCCCAAAGATAAATTGCACAGTTTGCCAAGAAAAGGCGGAAAAGCGCAGGACTTTTGGGGAAAAACCAAAACAATCGCTCACACACTCACAACACACAACTCACAGCACACACACGGACGAAACATCAACAACAGAGACTGAAAGCTGTCAAGTAAAAAGTTACTCTTGTTGCTGGCTCCTGCGGTTGCTCGTCTGCGGAATCCTCTCCAGATTCCACCACACATGCTTGGAAAACTTGTCCAAATGAATTAATCACTTTACCCAGCAGGCGAGTGGATGATGTTTCCATTGTTTGTTGGCCGGAGAAAGGCGAACTAAACAATAAGGACTCAACTTGGGCTAGGAACAGCAAAGGAAAAAAAGGTAAGGTAGGGGAAATAGGCGCTCTGTCAAGTGCTCATCATTCTCACACTTTTTTTGTGAGAGCAAAATGCCGGCACCTTGCGCTTTTTTTATTCCCTTACACAATGCCCCCATAAATATTCGAATAAAAATATCTCTTTACTCGTATATATTTTTATCCACCATTTCCACGCACCATGTGAGTGTGTGTGGATTGTATATATATTTTCATGGTGTTTTCCGTTTTTATGCCACCTCTTGTTACGGCGAAAATTTACTTTCAATTTGTGTTTTTACCCCTCCTTTGTTTTTTTGTTTTTTATGAGCGTTTTATAGTGTTTTATGGGGTTCTCTGGGCCGTGTGTTAAATATATTTCGATATATTATTATTATATAGGCGTTTAACGGGGGATAAAAAATATATTTCTATTATTAAGATATACAAATTGGATACTAAACAGTAGAATGTTATATTTGATTACTAAAAGTGCTTTTAAATCGAATCTTTATTATAATTTAAACTTCTTCTAAATCTTAAGAATAAACTTTAAATTCTTTTCAACACTTTGCAGCTCGTTTTTTTTCATTCGATTGGCTGGCATAATCTATTACTGAATTGTTTACTATTTATTCCACTTTACACTTGGCCTCCTTCTACCTTGTGCTCTGCATCTGGTTTCTTGTGTTAACGGCAAGAAAAAACTGGGTCAATGTGTGGCCAAGTTTTTCCATTTTCTTTGGCGGTGGCTTCTAAAAAGGAGTTTCCCAACTTGCCGTAATTGCATTTCCAGGCGGAGGAGCTGCAAAAATCCTTTTAGCTGCAGCCAGCAATAAATGCAATTAGGTGGAAATTTCCCCACCTAAAAGTTTGGGCATCTGTCCCGTGTGGTGGTCATCCACTCCCACTCACCCCACTGATCCCTGCTCGGAGCATTCCCAGGGCTCCAGAGTCAGCGGAAAACTTTGTCCGGTCTCTGACAATTTGATTTATATTTCCAATCGAACAATAAACTCATTTCGGGTCGGAAAGTTTCGGTGTCCGCTGACTGGACGAGTGATTTGGTGTCTGGTTAGCCGCGTTCTGGGCGACATTTTATTTTTGTTCGAATTTTTTTTGTTCGCTTAGATTGGTTGGCTTTTGCCGTTGAAATGCCACCAATGCGGCAACGGGGAATTTTCGGCATTCTTGGCACTCTCAAAAGTGCAAATTTCTAGCCTAGCCTACTTGACAAACATTTTTTACAATTTTTTTAAAGAATTTAATTTAAGATTTAAGGCGCAAAATTAATTTAAGAAATATATAATTTTAGGTTTAATTCTGGAGAGTAAGGGAACATGTAAGCTAGCATAAATTGTTTTTAATATTGAGTAAACAGGAAAATGGCCATATTTATTGTATTTATCATGTTGAAAACCACTTTAAAACTGGAATAGTTCGGTTCCATTTAGAAATCCGTTGGTGGTCACGCATTTCTCAAAATAAAATAAATAAAAACAAATGCGTTTTCGCATTCTTGGCACTCACAAGTCGGAACTTAAAAGCCCAGTGTGTAAATTAATTGGCTAAACCACTTGGCAAAGTTAGTGGGGTTGCATATAAAGAAATATTTAATATTGAACGAAATATTCACATGAAAAAATTAATTTTTTTTATTAAGATTTTAAAATTAAAGGGCCATGATAGTGTGGTTACACAGAAATAAATGTTTACATGAAATAGGGGCCTTCTTTCATTTAAATTTTAAAATAAAATGGTTAATTGTAAACCTAAAATTATTATTTTTTAAAATGGTACAGAAACTGGATAAAACATAAATAACCTAAATAAAGACGCATATTCTAGTGCAAGGTCACACTTCACTCTCATATTCGCCCTTGGCCTTTCGGTGTGGCCAAGGGCGAATATGAGAGTTAATCAAATAAAATCAATTAACATTATGTGAGCGGTATTTGTCAAGACTTTAAGTTTATTTGTTCTTGGCTCAATTTTTATTGCCTCTATTTACTCACCTAGAAGATGACTCCGAAAGTGGATAATATCTCGCAGCGGCACCTCCTCGTTGCGGTACAGTATCTGAAAGATGCGCGAGGCACCGCTGCCGTTGATAACCGAGGCGGAGGAGCAGCTGCCCGCCAGCGAACCACTTCCCAGGGGCCCACTGCCCTCGCCCGGCGACAGTTCCCCTCGCTCGCTGTCGCTGCTGCCATGGTCCGTGGCATTGCCGGTGGCGTTGGCTGATCCGGAGCCGGATCCGGAACCCAGGCCGTTCGCGTGTCCATTCTGTTTGCCGGGCCCGCTGGCATCCGGAATGCTCGTCTCCACCTGGACAGGCAGACGGGGCGAAACACGCAGGCCACAACGCACCTGGTAGAGGCTGTAAGTGGGGGATAAAAAATGGTGGAAAATAAGGGAAAACAAGGGAAATTGATTTATTTAACCATTCAATAAATCTTGGACATAATAGGGAACAACAATGAGCAATGTCTGCCTATAATTTAAATCAGTTTTGGGATAAGCTTTCCACTTAAAATTATGCATTGAAATATTTTTAAAATTTTTTATATGCACTTAAAGACAAAAAAAATGCATATAACTTGATTTATTACAAAAATATTTATAAGGTATTATAATATCAGTAAAATATTTTATTTAAACCTGGCCTTTTTAAATATATTCCCGAAAAATCCCCCCTATCACCTCTTCATCATATTTAATTTCTCCTATAATCCAAACCTGTCCAAACATTTAAAGATCAGAGAAAGTAAGGCCTCAATTCCCAAGAGTTGTGTCAACACAGTGACACTTCGGTCATCGGCAGCAGCGTCATTCGCAGTGACAGGCAAACAAAGGAAAATCAAGGAAAAACACACGTAAATATCGGCCCAAACCCAATTGCTTGATTTTTCCTCTTTTTCCACTGTCGTGAATGTGTTTTTTTGCGCACATTTTTGTATCTTTTTCCCTTTCCTTTTTTTATGTATTTTTAAAACACGAGCGAGTGCTGGTGCCCGGTAATCTTCAAGAGCAACAGAAACAGCAACAAATTGAAATCCCATAAACACTTGGCTGACAATTAGTGAGTGCTACGGTCAGTACACCCCCACTTGCCCCTCTTTATTTGCTGCATTCCGTTTTGTTTGCTCAACACTCAAAGCTCTCGGCGAGTGTGCACAACAAATTGCAGAAAAAATTAACAATTTTATTTGATATTTTTCTGCAGCAAGACCAAAGGCAAGAGAGCCACGGGCCATGCCCGTGTGTAATGTCCCAATTGACCTGAATTCCCTCAGTGTTTGCATATAATTACCAAGTGCAATTCATCATTAATCTGCAAACATAAAAGCACTAATTGCTAGTTTGCATTCTTAAAGATTTCTATAATTTAAGCTCCAAGCTAACTTAAGTGCTGCGGAAATAAGCACTAAAGTTTATTATAAACCATTATTAAAGCACAATACTCATATTTATTTCGAAAGCACTCAAAGAGCGAATGGGTTTTATGGCCCACTAAAAATGGGGAATGGAAATTACTCTGAACTACAGCTCGAATACTGGATAAGATAGTTAACCTAAATAGGAAATATGAAAGGCAAATTAGAAAATATTACATAGCCCAAATATTTATCCTGTACTCAAACTAAATATATTTCAAATCGATCTACCTTGCTTTAAGTTGGACTATAACACCAACACCTAAAAAAGGCCACTTATTTAACTGCATGGTCACACTTTACACTCATACTGGCACTCATACACAGCAAAATAATGAAATAAAAGCAAAAAGCTATTTGGTGAACAGAAATTGGCAAAACGAATGCCTCTGATCTTTTACCAATTTATCAATCAATATCGATAATAAAAAGTATATAAATAACCTTAATAAAAACACCCATTCGCGAACATGGTCACACTTCTCACACTCATATTTGCCCTTGGCCACACCGCAAATTAATGAAATAAAAGCAATACGCTGTTTTGTGACCTGAAATTTACAAGACTTTAAGTTGGCCTAAAGCACTTGCCCGCTTATCGATCAATTTCGATGGCGTTGTAATCAAAAGTTTATTCGTGCTTATTTTGTTGCTTTACGTGCTGTGTGGAATGAATACATCCCAGTGATTGAGGAGGGCCCTTACAACGTGGCGACAAACACTCACCCGCGCTGAAACAAATCCACATTGAAGAACTTGTGCAGCTCCACGGAGAATTCGATGGTGGCCTGGAGGTCACCCATGATTCCTTGACCGCCCAAGGGGCTTCACCTCCTCCTCCTCCTCGACCTGCTACTTGTGGCCGGCTCAAGTTGTCAGCAAGTTCATTGGCTCCTCCCTGGCAAAAAAAAAAATAAAATAAAAGAAACACAAAATTGTGCGATAAGTTTTTACTTTTATTTATTTTCTCTTGATTTTTATTTGGCGCTGACTGCATCACCCCCGGCAATATTGGCGTTGCAGCTTTTGCCAAGTTCGATTTGCCGTGCTCTCAATAAATTTATTGGCAACAACTATTGACAGCTTGGGCAATTGATTGCCCCGTAATTGTGCGAGGAAACTGTGCCAAGTGGGTGAATTTCACCGAGCACAACTTTATGGCCGCGGGCGCGGGTTACTTTCGGTACACAGGGGAAAAAACCACACCGGAAGTGGTCACAAAAAGAGTGGGTTTTAATACCAAAATGGGTCATGTTTTTGGTATATAATAATAATCAGTTTTATGGAATATTTTAAAGGGCTTAATTTATTTTTTTGTTAATTTTGTAAACATTTCAATATAAGTTTTTACCCTAGAAATTCCAAGATCAAGAGTTTAAGAGATATTACTTTAAATCATTCAAAAATTTACTTAATTGTATATACATTATTTGTTTAGTTCCCAAAAATAAGTTATTTTTCTAGTGGTTGAATTTTGTAGCATACTTTTGGGCAGCGTTTCAATTGATTTCAAACCCCCAAATATCTTAAAAGTATTGATAATATTAGAAATGGGTAATTGGGTTTAATATTCCCTTAAAAAAGAGTATTTATTATTTTATTTTAATGTTTTATGTTATCCTATTTATTATTTATATAGAAGGGGTTATTTTATTATAAAAAAAAGATGCAAACAATAAATTCCATTAAAATCTTAAGGCGAATAAACAAGAATTTCTGCCATTGTTATAAATTTTGTATTCCCCATGCAGCAGACTTACTGTGCGAGTTTGTTTTTGTGTGTGCTCTGAGGTTAGCGGGTCAGCCACAACAACAGCAAATGGAATAACAACAAGAGTGTAACCAGAAATGGGGGAAGCCCCGCCACGATGTCATACGAATGGGGACAAAAGCGAAAGGAAAGGAAGACAGCGCCAACAACTTTTAATCGCGCAAACAACAAAAGCTCCTTTTTCCCAGCGAAAGCGAGAGGGAAAGCGAGCGCGAGTCAGGCAGTCAGTCAGTCGCCTGTGAAGCCCACGCCTACAATAACATTAATGTGCTGCTGCAGTTAATGCCACCCCCTCAGCCAACCCAACCCAACCCCCCAACGCCCAACGCCCCTCTCTTTTCGGTGACCTCGCTTGTTGTTGACACAATGGAAGCAAGGCAAGAAAACTGCTGCTGTTGCCGCTTTTGCTCCTGGGTCTACATAGAGAAAATTTGGTTAAATATTAGATATGGTTAAAAGTATTTTATTTATTAAAAATTAAGTTTGTCTAAGGAATTCTGGTTTTGAAATATAACTGCAGACCTTCCTTTATTAATTGTATATGCAAATAGATCTAAATGATCTTAAATAATGTTAAAATATGAAAGCGTAATTTTTTAAGTGCGCCAATTGTATCTTGAAAGAGATCAAAATGATCCAAATAAGGTTAAATTCCAAAATGTGTAATATAAAAGCTTAATTTTATATTAATCTTAAAGATTTAATTTAAATTTATTCATATTCATTATATTTAGTTTTATATTTAATGAAAAAATCTTATATTCATTACCTTTACCTTCATTTCTTATGAAACAATTTCATATTCATCATCTTTGGCTTAATTTCCTATGAAACAATTTCATATTCAACATATTTCGCTTCATTTCTTATGAAACTATTTCTAATTCATCATATTTAGCTTTAATTTGATATACAATTAGATCAAATTGATCCCCATTTCGTGGAGCTCTAATTTAATATAAAATTAGATCATATTGATCCGTAATTCATGGATTTTTTGTCTGTGTACTCCTATTCCTGCTGATGAAAGAGTTCTCTGTTCTCCGTGTGGATTTTTAAGGATGGCCTGGCAAAGGGAACAAGTCTGCTCTCTGCTCTATCCCTCATTCCTTGCCTGCCTGTTGTTTGCCTCATTGTCAATGTGGGTTAACCCAATTGAGCCAAGAGGCTACAGTTGCAGCCAAAAGTATAAGGAAGTTTGCTAATTTTCACAGCCTTTGAACGGGATAATTAATGCAAGTCAAGAACTTTATAACAACTTTTAGAAAATGTAGTGCTTTCTCCAGTGTTTTTTTCTATCTAAATATAAAATACCATTTCCCTTAACTTTGAAACCTCCTACAGTAGGATAATTTTTAAATAATTCCTCATTCTAAAGCAACTAAATTTTTAATAAGTTTAGAACTTAAATCTCTTGATACCTAAGGGTTTAAGGAGTCCTTAAGCTTGACACTTGTGTATCATAGAAAATTAATTATTTAAAATGAAGTTTTTAAGACTACTACCATTAAACATAATATTTAATGCATATATATAAGAGTAAAATTTATAAATTATATATTTAAATGAGTTCTTATCTCTCAATCCAACTATGTTCTGTTTAAAATCCCTGCGCTGACTAATTCCCAAATAATTCCCAAATATATTCTCTTTTGTCATAAGTTTAGAGCTTATTTCGCTTGATATCTCGATTTAAGTGACGCTGACTTATAGTGGCAAACCGCACTGTCTGTCTGTCTGCTGCTGCAACTCGGTAAAGTGAAAGTGATGATGCCATTTGTTAGCAAAGTCCTTAAACCGCTCGCTCTTGCCATGCTTGCCATCCTTGCCATTCTTATCCCATCCCTAAACCCATCCCCGTACCCATCCCTTTACCCATTCCTATAACCATTCCCATTCCCGCTTTTATCCCATGATGTATGGGCAAATGTTGTCGCTACATTTTGACTTACTTTGTCATTAAGTGTACGTAAGTACGAACGAAAGCCTCAAATATTTGTGTTCATGAATTCGAAATGTGGAGGATTTTCGGCTTTGGCTTTTGCTTTTTGGAAATTAAAAGCAAATTTGCTTGTTAGTTTTTCGCCTACACAAGCACGCCAAATGAAAAGTTCGTCGAGCGTTTCAGATGTTTTTTTAACTTTCCACAAGCATTACGCATACGCCGCGTTGTCTGAGCGAAATATATGGAATAGCAACTTTTCCGTTTCGGGGTTAAGGAAACTGGGTCAAATCTAAAGTTCACGCAAAAAACGAAATTGTGAATAAAGTGCCAACACAATGAGTGCACAAAGAATGAGAAATTTTTCTCTATATATAAAAACAGGAAGCGGAAACTTTTTAAAAGCTCAACCAAAACACATTTGTGCGCTGGATGATGTGGAAAGAATGGGGGATGAGAGCGTGGCGGGATTTAAAATGGAAAAGCCGAACCATAATGAGGATTTTTTGGCAACAAAGCACTAGCACTAGCCCAGGCACTAGCAAGATGAAACGCATTTATCAAGTTTCTAATTGAAAATAATAAAATAAAAAGCAGACTTCCGCTCAAGAAAAAGTTTTCTAATGGAAAACTGCACAAAAGGCCATTGAATAAATGTGGCTAAGACCGAAAAAAGTAAACACTTTGAGCTGTGAACTTTTTAAAACAGTTAAAAATGTTTTTAGCACACAAAAGTTTGGTTTTGTACTTCACATTTTTAAGTAGATTTTAAGGGAGTTTTCAAGGCTGATTTTTAGTATATTTTTAACCAATAACCAGTAACCAATTTCCCTCATCGTTATTTTTATAATAAAAATAATAATGTAAATCCTTTGATTGAAAACTATGCAAGGGCAACAGGTTAAATAATAATAAACAAAATGAGCTGTGAACTATAACAGACCCCTTAGTGGGTACGCACGGGAAAAGTAGCCATAAAAATAAAGCTACAAAAGCCACTTGAGTCACTTTATCGAAACAAAGGCAAAGCCAAACAAAGACACAAAGACCCAAAACATAAGCCCAGCATTTCCGATCGACGAGGAGGAGCCACCTTCTCCATTCTATTATTTTTCCTCTACTCTGGGCCTATCCTATCCAAACTGTCGATGACAACGGCCTCATAAACGGGAGAAATCAAATCGTTCGTGCTTATCATCGTAATGATTATCCCTAATGTCCCGGCGCTGGGCGGAGAAGGGACTTCCGCGAGAAGGAAATGAGAAAGGGACCGAGAGGCTATCTCCAGAAAGTATCCCCAGGAACCTTCTCTTCTGCCCGACTACGTTTTTCGTTACGTGTGCCCTAAATTATCGCCGCCTCGTTTTGTTGTCTGGCCCAAGTCCAAATGGTGCACTTAGCAAAAAAGATTAGTAATTAATAAAGTAAAATTTAAGCAGAAAATGGCCTTAAGGGATTTATGTTCTTTATAATGCGTAGTTTTCACTTAATGTTTAGCACAATTTTTAAGTAATTCTCATTAACTTAACTAAGCTTAACATATGAAGAGATAATCGAATCAGCGAATACGCACTTGGGTATTCTAAGCAGATATTAATTGAAGAACAATAAAGCATATTTTTCAGTCTATCTTTACTTTTTTAGGTAATTCCCTTTAAATATTTTCAACTTTACCTAAGACCTGCGAATTCGAACTTTGGCATTATAAGCATGCTCTCATAAAGTAAAATAGGTTAAAATAAAAAAAAAAAATATTCTTTAAATTTAAGGCTTTCTTTTTAGTCTTTCTTTAGTAAAATGTTGAAGTAAATTCCATTCATTATTTTAAGTTCTTATTTTTAAGATGAGGAATTGGCATGAGTTGGAAATTCGTACTTGGGAATTATAAGCATGCACTAGTTATTAATTTCACACGGAAAACAAACTTTTTTTACGGAATTAAGCATTGCATTTTTTCTTTTTTTACATATTTCCTATTTTCTACTCATTTCTGCTATTATTATTTACCCAAATAAAATCCCTTTCCCCTTATTTATTTTTCCCAGTGCAAAAAAAGTAATAGGGAGAGTGCCGAAAAGAGGAGTTGGCCACGCACGGGCCGTCAATGGCAGACAAACGAGGGTTGGGAAGTGGTTGCTTTCCCGCTTTTCCCCACTTTTTCCCACAGCCCGATGAAGATAAGTTGGTGACCCCGGCACGTCCTGTTTTTTACGTCCTGCCTCCGGTCCCCAAAAGAGCCTGTGTGTCTCTTCATCGCCTTTTTCTTCCACTTGTTTTGATAAATAATACTAGTAAGTGTAGGGGGAAGGACATGTTGTGTGAATGTGCTAATGTCTAAGGTCGTCCCGGTCCCGGTTGATGAATGGAAATGAAAATGCTTTCATGTTCATATTTCAATTTAATGCCACAGGCGGCGGCCGCTGGTCGAATTTCCCTTTGGGTCCCCGTGTCTCTCTCTCTGTCTATTTTTTCGGCTGGATTTCAAGGTCGTTATTTCAATTAATTTCCTCTTCAAGCTCGACTTTATGATTGCGGAAAATTAATTAAAATATTTTGTGTATCGGCTTCAGAGATTGTCCCGGCTGTTGCCCAGCAACGGGCCACAGGTCCTTGAAATTAATGTGGGCGCTTCGTTCAAGGAGCTCGATTTCATCAACACCAATTTACCTTTAAGTCCTGAAAGTTACTGGAACTCGGAGGGAAATATTTTGCTTTGCCTCATGAAATTTGAAACCAAGAAGCAGAAAGGAAACTTTTTGTTTTTTTTGGCTACAAAACAAACCAAGATAAGGATGAGAAGGAAGTGCTCTGTCCGGCAACCTTTGGTTACCTTCTCATCCTCCATCCCCATGACGACTTCCTCTGCAGTCAGACGGAGCCGGAAATAGGCAATTTCATATCAGACAATTTCAACAACCGATGGCGAACTGAAACATGTGTTTCAGCCCTTAAATTATTCATAAACTCGCAAAGCTAACCAGTCCGGGGCTCTAACTCTGGTCGCCGCATTTTCCCAGGCATCTCGTAAAAAATGCCCTCGAGTGCCGACATCGTCGCCTTCCGTCCGTGAGCATGAAAATTATTTTTCCTGGCCTCCAAAAACTTCTAACCCCCCTCCCCGTCGACCATATTGTGGCACAATAAAACAAGCAGGAATTGTTTTTTGTTGGGTGTTTGGTCGTCTGAGTTACCCTGGAAGTTTGTGATGATTTATTTATATTTTTTGATATTTTTCATAGGAGCTTATGATTAATATATCTGGGAATCACTGCTCACAGCTCTTTCCTATTATCGATAACTATCGATAAGCGCTAAGATAGAAGCAAAACGTATTGTACGTACGATTGTTAAAATGCAATCAAAATTTTTGATTGCAAAATGTAACCATATTATTATTATTAAATCGATATTGGTATATAAATTAGTTTAAATTCAGTTTTATCTTATCATCGATAATTATCGAAAACTATCGATTATCTCAAAATGTATGCAAATTGACTCATGAGAGTTATTTCTACACTCAAAAACAATATTTAACAATATTATTATTATTTAATTGATATTGGTATAAAAATTTGTTTATTTTCATATTAATATGATCATCGATAACTATCGATTATCTCAAACTATATGCAAATTGACTCATGAGGGTTATTTCTACACTCGAAATATAATTATTAAGCCCAAAATCTACTTTGCTTTGCTACAAATATATATCTAAAAAAAGCTCTTATCTCGATTTTACTAAATTAAAAAATTACAGGTCTCTAAAATATAACTCTAAATGATTTTCTAACCATTTTCTGCAAACTGCATTACCTTTTAAATTTTTAAAATTCGTTTAAACTCCCAATGGCTCATTTTGCCACATGTACAACCTATGTCACCTGACCCAATCTCTTCTCCCGATCAAAATTATACATAATTTACCCCGAGAATTACATACATTTCCAGGTGAACATTATACCCTTGCCAGCAATCTCCAAGTACCAAGTAGCAAGCACAAAAAATTGCCAACAGTTGCAGTTGCTTCTAGAGAAAGAAGGGGGCTGAATAAGAGGTAAGAGAGGTGCTCGGGTTGAGGTATCTTGGCCAAGTGCATCGCGTGCCTGCCTGCCTTGCCTGGTGGCCATGTGGAAGCCAGGGGCGCTCCGGCGGGCCACTTGCTCACGTGCGAGGCGAGGCGAGGCCCACAAGGGGTTAGAGTCGCTGCGAGAACAATAAAGGGCGAGCCGAACAACTCAAGTGCGCAGCCAACAATAACAAGGGAAGGCAGAGGAAACGGAAAAAAAGAAAACAAGAAATACTGCGGAAAAGTTTAGGGGCAAAGCCACCGCCTAACAGGAAACTGGGAAGAGGAGCTGGTCAAGATTGCACGTGGTAAACGTTGGCGATTGAAACATCTAGGATGTGTCTATGTGAGAAAGGGGGAAAACCGAGCTAGGCAGGTCCTGTGGTCTCTCAAATGGAATTGAAGTGAAGGAGGCAAGAGCTTAGCGAAATGAAATGGAAATGAAAAAGGCAAATACAAGGGGATCAGGATGGAACACGATCCTGACTAGGTTTTCAGAGATGGATTCTACGGAAATATGGGAAAAAGTATGGGATTAAATTCCACATTCAGTCAAGTGAAGACCCTTTTCCAGGATTTCTGCAGCTGGTAAAATTGAATTAACTAAATTATTTAGCTGCAGCAACTACATACCTCGGTACATCATAATTTCCTCAACTTTTCAGCAGCATATCCGAGGACAGCCCTCATCCACCGGATGACTTAATTATATGCAGCAAGCACCCAGGACTTCCTGCTGTTCCTCCTGCAACATAGATGATGAAGCACCCTAACCACTTGGTTAACTCCAACAAAGCTCAACGAGTTGGGGCCATTGTGCACGAGTATGTGAGCACCTGAAGGACCTCCGGGGCCTGGACTCGACTCTCCCTCCTAATGAAAATGGAGACTTGAATTGGCAGCAGACCGAAACGGAGGAAACCACGGGCTGAGGGGGCGTGGAAAAATTGAATTGAGCCTTTTTATGCGACCAGCACCAGCACCAGACTGACGACGGAACGGAAAGGAACGGAACAGGATATTTCATTACATTTAAGCATGCATGGCTGAGCAGGAGGCGCAGGAGGGTCGGGACTTAGATAGAGTTACGCCCACGTGGAATGGAAAAAAAAAAGAAATGGCAACATTGTTGAAATGCGCAAATATTGGCTCGAGTGACGGCAATAAAAGAGTCAACCCCGGCAAGTTGTCTTCGAGCACCTAAGGGTTTTATCCCTTGTTACCTGTATCCCTTTTAATTTGGGGAGTATACAGATAGCAGCACTCGGGGATATAATTAAAATTCTATATAATTTCTACTTAACATATAAGTTTGCTTCAGTGAGGTTAAAGATACTGAGCATACTTTGCATACTTCAAATTTTTTTAAAGAGTACCTCCCAGTCTCAACGCCATATTTTATCCCCGTTAAACTCCCCATCTGTTTCCCCCCTTACGGCACCTGGCATTTCATAAATTGATGTCCCTTTGGTGTTATCCCAAATTTAACCCTAAATGCTCACGATTGTCGACAGCAATTTCGATTTCCCCGCTTGATTGACAGCCAGCCCGAGAAGAGAACCCAGGCCCCAGAGCACGCCCCCTTTTTGCATAATTGCATACCTGAATAAGCAATATTTGTGTATGTAAAATATGTGTATAAATATATGGCCATTTATAGGTAGAGATAAGTATTCCAGAACTGTCATAGCATAGATCTTGACGAGCAGAAAATAGTGGTAGGGGAAACATTAACCCCTGCCTACCATTACGGCTGATGATGAGACAACTTTTTATAGGCGGATTGAAGTCTAGTTAGAGATGGTTACATTGATCGATATATCGCAATTTTATCATTATTCATATTTAAAAAATATTTGTTAGATATATTTTTTAGTGGAGATTATATTTACAATATTAATTGGTAGAAGCTTCAAGACAAAATTGCATTTAATAGTGTTTTCAATACGATTTTCGGATTTGTCTAGTCGGTATTTTTATCGGATATCCGATAATTATTAAAGCTTATTAAAGATGATATTGTGACGATATATTTATCAAATATTTCGTACAATAATGATTGTCTACCGGTTTATTTCTTATAATCCTATTATATAACATTTAACGATATTTTTAATACGATTATTGGTCTATCTATATTTTTTCCGGAACTGCGATAATTTCGATAGCTTATTAAAGATGATATTGTGACAATATATTTATATACTCTCTCGTTCAAGAAGGATTGTCTACCAGTTTATTTTATAACATTAAAGACGTTTTAAATACTAATTTCGGATATATTTTATATTTGTATCGGTACTACGATAATTTCGATAGCTTATTAAAGATGATATTGTGACGATATATTTCTCAAATCTCTCGTTCTAGCAGGATTGTCTACCGTTTTATTTCTAATAATCCTAATACATAACATTTATAAATATTTTCAATACTATAATCGGACTACCTTTATTTTTATCGGAACTGCGATAATTTCGATAGCTTATTAAAGATGATATTGTGACGATATATATATATCAAATCTTCCTTTCAAGGGGTGTTATAGTACGCTTATAAGTACTCTAAGAACTCAAATCGAATATATTATATTACCCAATAAAAAGCTTATAATGGAAGTATTTCCTCATAAAAATGCATCCCAGAATCAGCCTCATTTAGTCACTTTTCAGTTAGGTTCAGTTGCCTTCAGTTGGGTTGGGTTTTGGGCCTGGGACTGGGTTGAGTTGCGTTATGTTATGCTGGCCTGTGTTTTTCCTGCCGCTCTGCGTTATGCGGCTGGCAGTTAACTGTGTCGTGACATGTGGCAAGCATAAAAGAACCGTAAAATGTCATGTTTGTTGTGGGCCGAAACATGACGTGAAGTGGTCGAGATGGAGCGGAATACCAAAGTACGGAAATGCGGAACCGAACGGGGATGGGAACGAGAGGAGCAGCACTGGCTGGCTGGAACGATGACGACTCTCGCAGTTGGCTGACATGTGACTCACGCATTTGCCAAAAGGTCGCAACAATAGGTGGGGCTTTGAGGGCGGACTTTTGGCGGTGGTGGGCTAATAGGTGGCCGTGTCAACACATAGCCAAATTACACTAGGCACGCAGCCGGCGAAACCGGAGAACCACAAGAAATTTCGGCGGCAGCGGTAAGGATTTTTTAATAAACTCGCAACACGAGCCGAGTTGAGTTAGTCATAAGAATAGGGGAGCGAGATAGCAAAGAGAGTTGTTTTTCTTGTAATTAATCGATATTTAATTGGAAGTCCAGATGTACAAAATAAAGGTTGAGCTAGGTAGCTTGGGGAAGCTATGAATCGAACTAGCTGTATGGAATTTTAGTTATATTGGTCCGATTGCATTTTAATATATTATAGATATCGAAATTAATTGATGTGTACTCAGCTCTCTATCGATAATCGATATTTAATTGCAAGTCGAAGTATACAAAATAAAGGTTAAACGAGGTAGCTTGGTAAATCGAACTAGACTTTTTTTGCCTATAAGCTGTATGGAATTTTAGGTATTTCGGTTCGATCGCTTATTGATTTATTATATATATCGAAATTAATCGAAATATAATTTTTCTATGTAATTAATCGATATTTAATTAGAAGTCGAGATATATAAAGTAAAGGTTGGGGGCTATACGCTGTTTGGAATTCTTGTTATATTGGTTCGATTTGATTTATTATAGTTTTCAAAACTAATCGAAATGTAATCGGCTCTCTATCGGTTGTTTGATATTAAAATATTGACATTATTGTTTTTCTATTGGAATATCTGAAATTAATTGGCTGATTCATATTATAATATCGATATTTTTGATTAAATATTGGATTATAATTATTTCAAAAATTAAATGTCATGTTAATTACCAATTATAGATGTGAGTGTTCAGTCAGCAATTTTTTTAACAACTATTTTATTAGAGAATGGTTTTAATTAATTTTGATTTTTTTTATAATATCGATATATTTGATCTAATATTGGATTAAAATTATTTTTAAAATTAAATGTCATGTTAATTACCCATTTTTGATTGAGGAATGGTTTTAATTAATTTTGTATTTTAATTGGTAAGATTTTTACGTTAATGATTGTATTATATATCAAGAAAATTATTTCTTGAAATACCGGCCGGTGAGCATGAGCTCTTAAATAATTATAAAATAATATAATTATTATACTTGTTCTTTTTTATTACACCATTTTAAAAAGTTATTATTAAAAGATAGCTTTTAAATTATGAAATTTCCTGTAGTCTAGTGTTAGGCGCAGTTGTGTCTCCCATTTGAAAGTCCCGCCCTTAGTCCCTTTTTTTTTGTTGACCATCAAATTTGCGAGCAAATGCTCCGTGGCCATCCGTCGGTCCCGGGCCATCCGAAATTCGTTTTAATTAAATGCATCATAAATTCTCGCACATTTCAACCGTAGAGACCCACAAAAAAAATACTGTGTCGAATCGCACTTGTCACTCAGTTTCGGATACTTTTCATTCCACTTTTGATTCACTTTTCTCTCTGGTTTTTTTGTTTTTGGTTTTATGGCTTACGGAGGTTTTTGCCCTACAAAGAGGATGGATGCCGCATCACTTTTTTGTCGTCGCTCATTTTCTGTGTGTGTTTGGCCATGAAAATCGGTAAATTTATTTATATATTTTTGCGTTTGCTCTGCGGGGACTTTGCGTATGAAATGTTTTTGCAATTTAAAAATAATTAACCCAACAGAATAGCATGTAAATGTGGCGGTGTCCCTCCCCTGGGAACTGCAATATAATATGTTGTGGTTTGCGTATAAAAATATCGGGTGTATATGGGGCGTAGCTATTAGGTTTAAAATTGTAATAATATTATAGAGAATATAAAATAATTTTTCTGGTGCTCTTTTTAGGTATTTAAATGAGTAAGCCTCTGCATAAAAATTACAACTTAATTCAGGAGGCTTTCTAAAAAGGATAATATTGCTAATTCTCTACAATAAAAATCTCAAGTAATTTCTAGGGACATTTAAAGGTGCCCTGAATTCCCTACAACCTGCCAAGTAACTACAAAAGGACTTTAAGCTGTGGCCTTTTCAGGGAGCCCTAAATTCCGAGGTGCCCGAGAGGAGCTGCGAGGGCCATTGAATTAATTAGGCTGCGACAACGAGGAACACTTTAAGCCAGGGCGGTCAAGTGGTGGGAGTGGCGTTGGCCCACGGTGGCAGTAACACACACTCTCTCCAGCAGTTTGCCCTAATTTTACTTTCTGCGATGTTATCAGGACGCACACACATATCCAGGGAGACACCCGAAGAGACACACTCGCTCTCTCTTTCTGCTTCTATTTTATATATTTTTTAAACTGTTCCGATGTCATAATTTACGCACTTCTTTGGGGCCAACCCATGGACAATTATTATTTGCACTGCCCAGTTGACATTTCACCGCGCCTCTGCCTTCCTCTCTCCGCCTTTTTTCCGGCTAATGAATTTCGCAGGAACCGAACGCCACGGTATTTATGTGAATATTTTATTCTCGGCTCGTGTCTTCGTTCTCGAGAATTTCCACCGCTTTCCAACGCACGTCCGTACCGGGAAAATGTCTACAACCAACTGCGCCGGAAAATGAGCACCGAGCATCGTGAGCCGCAAGACCTGAGAATTGAGAATGGAGAGCGGAGAACGCACCACGAAATGCGTCGTGCTCTTGGCCGTATTCTTTTGGCCAAAATCCTAAATTCAATTTACTTTTTTATACTTTTGTTTGCAAAGAGCAAAATGTTTAGGTTCTCTTTGAGGGATTTCCCTCGGAAGAGAAAGTTCTTTGTGGAAATAAAGTGTTGGAGCTGCAGTTCAACGAAGGCTGATTGATGGGAATTTAAATGTTCTGGCTGTGACGGTAGTGATAGGTGATTGATTAATTGGCTAAAATGACGGGCAGCACTTTGAACTTCAATAGGAAATTGGGTTACTAATAGATTGTAAACAGATATGTGCGTTTTTTTTATAGAGATATTTTGCTGTCAGAAAATAATAACAGAAATGTATTGTGTTTTTAAATATTGGAACTTATGCTAAGTATTTACTATAATTTCTTAGAAAATATTTTATTTTTATTTATTACCTGGAAATAAACTAAAAGAGCATTCGCCATAAAAGGTTAACATATTCTTTATTACAAATAAATAGTTTTACTTTTTATTAAAATTATAATATAACTTAATTTCGGAAAAAAAATTACCTTTGAAAATGTTGTTTATTAATTACTAACTCTAAAGTTGTGTATTTCTTGCTGAAATAATCTTTAAATTTAAAACATTTCCCATTAAAATATCATAAATTTTGGAAATTCCTTAGCCCGCATAGGTATGTACATTTCTTGTATTTTTAATGCTTTAATTTTGAAAAATTATTTTTATATTGTTTATATAATCTTCACCAATATAAATTATTTTATTTACTGAAGATTTTAAAATTAATAAATATTTTATATTTTGGGCTAATTCTCAAGATTTGTGTATAATTTCCTTTTTGAATGATATAATCCCTAAAATTATAAATTCTTTTATTTATTTAAAATTTTTAACTTAATAAAAATGTTTTTTTTTACTAATACTCCAAATTTGTAATTTATAAATAAATATTTTATACTAATACTCAAGATTTTTATATAATTACCGCTTTAAATGATATAACCCCTAAAATTAAAAATTCTTTTATTTATATAAAATGTTTAACTGAATAAATATTCTATATTTTTTATTAATACTCAAATTTATCATCACTTCCTCTTTACATGATTTAATCTTTAAGATCTATTCTTATTAAGTATTTCTAACCTCATAAATATTTTATATTTCCAACTAATACTCCAGATTTATTATCCTTTCCTCACCAGCTGATTTCTCTTTGCCATTCTCGCTCTTTCAGGGAGTCCTGCGCCTGTGCCAGAGCTGCGTTCTCTTTATCCTGCCGCCCAAAACAACGAACCGAACACGTTTTTCACCTACTGTCTGCTCCCCCGGGTCCTGTTCCTGTGACTAGCCCTTGCCGGCGGCAACTGTTCCGGAGAAGTAGGAGGAGTAAGAGACCTCCTGGGCCCTTGGAGGCGTATTTTCCAACAGCTGGACACGAGGACAGATAACCGGGACAGGCAAACAGACAGACAGGCGAAGGCGATGGCGGAGGCGGCATTCGGATAACAGAGAAGTCGCGAATCGCTGGCAACAATGTTCGCCGAAAGCTCTTCTCTCATCGCTGGAGCAGAACAAAGTAAATCATGGATGGAAATCTCGACGCCGAGTCCTTTTCTGCCTCGTCCTCGTCCTCGTCCTTCGCCAGCTGATTATTTTATCAGCATTAGTTTTGTTTAGTTGCCACACACACAGAGAGAGACAGACAGGTGGCTGCATTCCCCGGAGAAAAGGATATACACACACATATTAATATATATATAGTATGTGCGGCGAGGTGTGGGTGTCCTGGAGGCGGGCACTTTCAATTTTATTTGCGCGCATTATGGCAAAATATGATTATTGAGAGCGGCAAAGGCAAAGGCGAAAGGCGGAGGGTGCGAGGATTGCTCATACGCACCGTTGCACCCCGTGGGGAAAGCGCTGATGCCGTTGAAATGATGAGCTTATTTTCCTGCTAAAAAATGTACGCGCCGCCACAATTGATGGATATCCATTTTGTGGCTTAAAATTTGCAGAGATGGCAGCGATAAAGCTAATTAAAAATCGGGGGAGTGAGTAGATAATCGTAAATGTTATTATTTTGCGGTTGAAAATAATGTAAAAATGGTTAGATAAATTGTATTTAGAAATGGCAGGAAATTAGCCTAAATAAATTATGGGTTTTTAATTCAATTAAAAGTTAACGGCATAATGTGTTTAATATTAAATTTATATTTTTATTTAAATGAAGAAAGAAGCCTTTTAATTAATAATAAACTAAATTATTTAAAGCAAGATTTAATTTATTCTTCTTATTCTCTTATTATTTTTATTTAAATGAAGCATAAAGCGTTTTAATAAATAATAAACTACAAAATTCAAAGCAAGATTAAGAGAGTATTTTTAGAGACTCAATCTTGAAAGAGTTAAGTGAGTAATATATTTTTAAAGCTTACATTTTGCTTAATTAATTTATAAACATTGTAAGCAAACCCTCAAGCTTACCTTTTTATTTTCCAATCCAACAAATATTTCCCTTCTTTTTTTGCACAATTCACAGACAGAAATCTCCCAAATAATCCTTTAACTTCACTTAAATTTTATCAATTATTTTTATTTATATTTTACATGAGAAAATACAGGCAATCCTAGGCATAATTTAATTAGGTCTACTAGCTAATTATCAACAAGAATTTTTTACACTTACACAACTAGGAAACTAAGAATACGCGAATTTCGATCGATCATCGTCAGCTTTACATTATGCACACTCACATCCATTTTTCAAGGCTGCTAGCTAACTAACGCTACTATCGTTTGGATCAGGATCCTGCGAATCCCGCTCATCCTGGTACCTAATTGGGCTGAACCTCGCACACAAAGTAGGTCTCGAAGCTGCAGGGCGAATCGTTCCACTTGAGACCCTTGCCATCGCGATTCCACAGCTCCAAGCAGTTCTCCTCCTCGCCGTTCTCGTACCGGAAGTTGTTCGGCTCGCCGGCGTTCCAGTTGGTGAATGTGATGGGACGACCGGTGGCCATCCAGAAGAAGTTGCCCTCGTCGGCCAGGTCGGTGCCGGAAATCCAGAAATGTTCGTGGCCCAGGCCTGGAAATTAAATGAAATGAAAGGGGGTGGTAAAGGAGGTTAGAGAGTGCTTCTCAAGAGCGTAGGGAAATGATTTTAAAGCTAAGGTATATCCTTTTTAAAATAATTTTTATGCTTGAGTATTGTTTAGCTTATCTTGATTTTACTTAAAAAAATTATAATATGATTGATATGTATAAATTAAACTATTAATAAATTAATTTCGAGAAGCTTAAGGAAAATAAGTGTTTTACCAAATATTTAACTTCTAAAAGCATAAAAAAATAAGTGTTCTACCTGATAAATTGTTAATTGGTAAGAAAATTGTTTTACTTGACAAATTGGTACTTGATAAATTGATACAACAAATATTTTTCTTATGCTCTCTAAATAAATATGTAAATATATTAATTTTTTTTTTTTTTTTTACATTTTAAATTCCCTTTTAATATTTAAAAACCTTTTAAGTACTGAGTATTGCTTAATTTAACTACCAAAAACTCTTCCATTCTCTGTTGATTGCCTTCCCTCTATCATTTCAATTTGCTTAGCATTTTCCCTGCATTTTCCTCTGACATTTTCCTCTATGTGTGTTTGTGTGGGGGCGTGGTTTTTGCCCCTGGCCCTGCGGCGGTCAGCTTTCAACAAAAATGTGCAACATTCACTTTTTGTTTTGTGGGCCCTCTGTGTTTGTTTGTATGGAGATTTATGCAATGGAAAGTGCACTTCACTGGTGGAGTTCGTTACTCCAGCGCTGGCCCCGCTCTCAATGCTCGGTTTTCGGTTACCAACTTCCGTGTATTATGTTAGAAAGTCCACTCCAGTGACCACCAGAGCTCCCCCGGTCACCAGTCATATTCCCATTCCCAGTCATAGTCCCCCCTTTGGCTTTTGTCTGCTGGCCGAGCCGACTCTATTGTCATATTGATCGGCTTTTCAACTGATTTCTGTTGCTGCAACTGTGGCCAATATGAATGCAGTTCCAGCTGTCCAGCTTTGTCACAGTTACTTGGTAAATATGTTTTGATTGGGTCCTGTCAGACAATTGGAGGATTTAATTTAATTCAATATTCTTTGGGGCTGAAACTTTATCAACTTTTGAATTTTCTTAGGGCTTCATCAGGTTTGGAAATATATTCCCAGGACTTGGGCTGACAAGGCTCTAAATTAAATTATTTTCATTTTAAGTTGGTTAAGGAAAAATGCTATAAAAAGGCTTTCTAGTTTAATAAAATAAATCGGTAATTTGTATAGAAATTATGTTTTAATATATAGAAATTATTTAGCAATACCATGTGGGGCATTTGAAGGATTTAATTTAATTTAATCTTCTTTAAGGCTGAAACTTAATCAACTTTTGTATTTTCTAAGGGTTTTACTAGGTTTGGAAATATATTCCCGGAACTTAGACAAGTCTCTAAATAAAATAATTTTCATTTTAAGTTGGTTTTAAATTTAATCAAATAAATATGTAATTTGTATAGAAATGATTAGAAAATATTTCGCAATACCTTATAAACCATGTAATGCTATTGGGTTTAATTTATTTAGTACTTTTGGGCAACTGTTGAAATATTACAAGATTTAATTTAGCAAAGCCATAAATAAAAGGATAATTATGCCCTATTATCTACTGTTAAGCCTTAAGTAAGTAATTTAAGTATTTTTAATTAACTCTTCCTATAGGTAAATTAAATGTATATCATTTACTAAGTTTCCTTGAAAACTTTAACCGAATTAAATTGAGTTTTCTGTTAGGATTTATTTAGAAGTTTTTGTTTTAGCCAAATTTGATTTTCCTGACCAAACAAAAAAGTTCTGAATAAATCCTCAGGCTCATCAGCAAGACTCTAACTCACCAAAGTCACGTATGTGCTTCTCCAGTCTATCGTTCTCTTCCTGTGATGAAATGCTGGCCAGATGCATGCCATGGTAACGGCAGTATTGGGTGGCTTTGAACCAGTTCGCCTGGAATGGAAATAGGAATGGAAATGGAGAAAAAGTTACATGTCTGCATTGAATTGAATTTAAGATGCATGCCAAGTTAAAGATTATATAATTGTGTTTGCACAATCGCTAGCTGACCCAGTTTCTTTCCAAACGGAGACCAATCCAATCCCTCATTCAATCTTGGTCTTACCCGCTCCTTTTTCTCCTCTCACCTGTGACACCTGTCAATAAAATTCAACGAGGTTTGTTTGCATTGCAGTTACTGCTTTTTTCCCCCTGACTACCATGTGTGAAATGTTCGCATTGAAATCGAGTTTATCTGCGTGGGCTTGGGCTGCCTGCCAATTAGTGTTTGTTTCTGTATCTGATGTGGTTTTGGCCATCCAAATTGTTATCAGAATCGAAATTGGCATCGAAATTTGAATTGAGTTTAGGCTATAGGGCCGTCAAATAGCCTGCGAGTCCCTGCTCTACATATTCAATTAACTCTAATGGACTTTGGTCGGTCATTAGCGAGAATGGGTGAAAAATATAGGGGTTTGGTTTGGTTGGGAGCAGTGATGTTTATTCATCCTTTTTTTCATATTCCATTTTTAATTTTAAAAATATATTCAAGGCCTAAAAAAGTAAGTAATTTTTACTTATAAAGATCTTAAAGACGTTAAGTATTTTACTCCAATTACTCCAATTAGTAAAATCATCAATGCAGTGTTATAACCCCATTATCTATCTGTACTGTTGCATTATTGTTTTTCCATGTTAGTCGAATTGAACTATATTTTTTTTTTATAAATATTTTTTAAGCCTAAAAAATACTTAGATATAAATTTTATAAAAAGGATCTTTAAAAAGTGATTACGATTTTGTTTATTCTACAGAAACAATTATTATAATAAAGGAGCTATGACATTATATTGTTCTCTGAGAAATTTTATTCCAATTAATATTACCATAAATTTAGTAGTATAATAATCCCATAAATTAATATAACCATAAATTTGTATCATAATAACATAAATGCTCTAAAAATTAAATACAAAAAATAAAAACATAATAATTTAAATGAAGTTCACGCAAAAATGAGAAATTGAGAGTCTTAACAAACGTATGCCTTACAGTTAGTAACCTAAATATTCATTCATACTCTTAGGTATCCTTTTAATTTATTTTTAAACCCACAGAGATTCCTGCCAAACTCCCTAATAAATTTATAATTTTTTCCGCAGTTTCAACTCTTTTTTTTTTTGCCAGCACTGTGGCCATATTTCCCACTGATTGCGATGCCTGTGAGCTGATGTGCACATAAATCGATTACGCAACTATCCATCCTGCAGCAGGGATCCCGCCCCCGCTTCCTGCGCCTGCCCTCCCCCCGCTATTAACTTGGCTTTAATTGTATTAGCCGTAATTGTGCGCGAATAAAGCGAGAACCGGCGGCAAGACAGACGCAGGCAGGCAACCCCGGCCGCACGTTTCCAGGACATGCCACACGTGTGGCATCCGGGCCAGGATGCTAGCTGCTGGAAGGTGTTTAATGCCTTCACTTGTCTCCCGGCCTGAAAGTGTTTATTGGGACGTAAAAGGTTCATCTCGCTCCGTCGAGAAGTCAATTAGTTTCGTTTGCCGAGAGGTGAAACGTGGTTTCTGGTTCAGAAGAAAGCCAAGTTCTGGTCCAAGGCGGAGGAGGATAATGTTTAGTTTGGGTGAACAGGGGAAAAAGAAACCATTAAGGAGTTCGTAAAGCTGTGGCAAAGTCTTTGTTGTGGGTTTTTGTAAGATTAACTGGCAGGCAAACGATTTTGTTTGGTTATTTTTTAGCTAAAAAGTTGTAAAAATGTAAGTCAAACTTTTAAAATGAAAAACATAATTTATAAAATTTTCCCCTAGGAAAATATGCTTAATAAAAACTTTATTTTTTACCTTAAATAAATTATAACACTTTCTCACACTTTTAGAAACTTTCTCACACTTTTAGAAAGTGTTATAATTTATTTAAGGTGAAAAATAAAGTTTTTCTAAAGCATATTTTCCTAGGGGAAAATTTTATAAATTATATTTATTTAGATAACATTTTTTAGAAGTTTTTATTAATTTTAAAACCCTTTTCAATATAGAAAAAAACTCGATATCTCTACAATTTATAACTCAATTAAATTGTGGGCCACAAAATTCTGTTAAATCAAAAGTCGACCAATTAAGCGAGTGAAGCTTTACACCAAACTCAATTGAGTGGCAACAAAATATTGGCCATGTTGCTAATGTCATTAGCAGAGCTACCTTTACACACCTGGGCACCCTCCCCCTCCGATATCCAGGTGTCTCTCAATTAGCTTTGATTTGATTTGCGCCTGCTTGGCGTCCGAAATGACATTATGCCTCCGATTGCCGCTGTGTGGTTGTCAAGTCTTATTTTCCAAAAAAAAAAAAAAAATTAAAGACAAACATTTAATTGCTTCATTTGCATATTTACACACGAAATGAATTTGCATTAAGTTGCCGATATTATTGCGTAATATTTGGCGTATGAGAAACCGAAAAAACTGAATGACTTTTTGGGTTATTTATAAATACTAAGAGAGTTCTTAATTAGATATACCCATAAATAATCGGAAAACACTTTGCGGGGTTAATTAAGTCACCGAAATCGAAAACCAAAAACCGAAAAAAGAAAGAACGAAAGAAAATTAAATATTTAAGCCTCACTTCATCTGTTCAACGAACTTTGGTATGCTCTCTGAAAAAAGTTGTTATGCCTATTAATATTTTAATTTGAGAATATAATTAGATTCCGAGCGGAGAAAGAAGTTACGAAAAAAGAATTTCTGGTCAAAATCACAGCAAATGTTTTAATTATGCTAATATTCAGAAGTCGTAAAGATAATCACAATAACAATGAATATTCAAATTTCTTGTAGAATTGATATATAAGAACTTTGAGCTGAATATAAAGTTAATAAGAATCTGAGTGTAAATTCAAAACAAAGGTAATACCAAATTAAGTTTCAATTAATTTGAGCTAGAGTCGTAAACATAAGCACCATAACAATGAATATTCATATTTATTAAAGAATTTAACGATTATTAAAAATTAATATCTTCTTAATAACTTTACTTTTATTACTTTTTGCAGAAATTCAAGGTTTCTGAACGTTAAGAAATAACTTTTTTATAATTTTTATGGTTGGTGGTAGGCGTGGCCAAAATGTTAAATGTTAAGTATATTGTTAGCAAATTTGGTAGTTCTAGCTCGTAAAGCCTCTGAGATATACAGGTTTAGTCGGATAAGCGGACAAACGGACAAACTGACAAACGGACAAGGCTAAATTGACTCGCCTGCTGATGCCAATCAAAATTAGATGCTTATTTTAGTCACTTTCAGTTGGCACAGTAATAATTCTTATTCAATATATGATATTATTAATAAAAGTAAAGTTAAAATATAAATAAATTCCATTTATATAATCAAATATATTTATATAAACAGATATATAGTATGTATGTTAGCCTTAAGCTGCCTATAAAAACCCCGCATTCCCTATCACGATTTAAGAGTACAATCAGCGGATGAATGGAATTAAAAATTAAATTCAAATTAAAGTGCCAGCGCTGTGAGCTTTTGAGATGCTTAAAATTTTAATCGCTTTGACAATTGGTCGGGCAATTGTGGATGTTAGAGCGAGCAGGGATGGCGGTACCGTTAGTTAAACAAATGTCGGAAATATTTATGGATTTATTTAGTGCTTGGATTTGGCTTTGTTTCGTTTTATTTTCTGCTGGGTGGCTTTTGGCATCGCCGGGCTAATCAGCAGCTGACTGGTCGGAGGGAGAGATGCCTTTAATTAACGAGCTAATAATTAATTCAATTCAATTCAACTCAATTCGTTGTTGTTTATAGGCGGCTTATACCAAATAGAATTGTTTTATTTACACGCTCAGCGAGGTGAACGGTTATAAACCAAAAATATACAACGAAAGTTGATTAAATATTTATTTATTTGCACTTCTGCGCTGTCAGCGCAATTAACATTAAATTAAAACTGTGCAGATTTATTTGTCATCGCTTTGGGAGAGAGAGTTATAAAAAATTAACGAAAACATTTATATTATGCCAAAGAATTTTAGATTAAATGGGAGTTCTGAGGATTTATTTGTGGCGGAGTTTGGTTTACTGGGAATTTGCATGAGATTTTAAATTAAATATTACTATTCTTTGGAAGTACAAGGTTCCCTTAAGTTTGCACATCTATTAATTCACTAAAAAATCCATTATTTCCTGATAAAAACCCAACCCATTCATGACTGACCACCAATAAAAATCAATTCATTGAATATATGCATCCGATTATTATGATTATTGTTTTTACAAAGGTAAGGCAGCTTCCATTTGATGGCTTTGCCTCTAAAGTTCAAGGAGACCTCGCTGGGCATTTTATGAATATGAAAATATAATTCAGACCGATATGGAACCAGTATGTGGCCCCGCCTGACCAGCTAGCGGTTCATTCGCTGCGTTTTTGATGCTTTGACTAATTCGTTTTTAATATGAATAGCGGCTAGTTATTGTTTGTTAATATTTTGTTTCCATATCTGGCTATGCCTGGCCAAGCACGCGCCTCTTTTTGATACCCTACTTTATTTTTCTTATTCAGGGCCAAGAGTCGTTGGGTTCATTTTTAGTTTTATATTTCTGTTATCTGGCTTTTGTTTCAAACAAAACTGGCATTGAGCTCGGTTCTAGGGCGGGTTTTGTTGGTGTACTATACTCATTGTGATATTGATGTTGGATATTGAATTTGAACTGGTATGGGATATACTTAAGTGAGTTTGATTTTTAAAGGTTTTTACTTTAATTTAATAGAAAATGTTATAAGGGAATCTGTAGTAAATGAATAGAATATTTTAAGTTTGGCAAGATATTTTCTTAAATCATTGAGATGTTATAAATTTTACTGAAGTTAAAACTTAAAAATTGTATATTACAATAGTTCCCTATGTAAAAGCACAATTTACCTTTGCTATTATTTGAATTAATAATTAATAAACTTAATAATTAATGTGTGCTTTATTTAGATCTTTTATATTACATAAATTAGGCACTAATTTTAAAGTGCTCTCAATGAACCATATTTGCTTAGCTCACTGAATTAATTAAATATACCCACCCATATTAACCAATGATGAATAATCTTCCGATTAATAATTCGTTTGACTAATTTTATAGATATGGTATTGACGAGATAAATCACTTAACAAATGAAACGTTGACAATCGAATTAACTTTAAACTGCCATGATTAATTAAAGAAAAAATGTATATCGAAGAAGATACCCTTAACCCAAGAGCTATATTTATGATAAATATTTCATTGAAAGCCAGCAAAGTCCGACCAGTGCAATGTGCAAATGTTGGGCTTCTTTAGTCACCCCTTCCTCTGCTGTAATATTCCATATGCAATCTTCTTGAGAAACCCGAGACCCATCAAACCGGAATTGGCGAAACCGTTGGATATTGGCTGTGGCGGCTGGTCAGTTGCATTTTTAGTTTATGGATCGTTTTGTGGGGCGTGGAATGCTGCTTACCTTGAAGAAGATGCCGAGGTAGTAGCGCTTCTCGCCGAGCTTCAGCAGCGGCATCGTCCACTTGTTTGGCGTGTACTGTGACTCGTCCACGCAGTTCGGGCAGTCTAAAAAAAGAAAATATTAAACGTAAGAGGATAATAAATGTTTTACAAAGAAATCAAGGCGAAGAAATACAGAAAATACAAAATTTAATGCGAAAAACGGGTAAGGAAATATGGGTGCGGGCCAGGATTCTGATTAAAAGGAGTTCCGTTGGTTATTTATAATTGTTCTACACTTAAAATATAAAATAAATTAAATATGAAAGCTTGAGATTATTTATGTTACAGGTAGAGGTACACACATAATAATTTGCGCCCATATCGCCATATTTTCTTAATGCAAATTTTAAGCAATTCAAATTGTTCTAAAAACAGGAAAATTGTTCTTTTTTAAAGAAAAACGTCCTTGTTTTTAGAAAAATTGTTCTCGTATTAGGAAAAATAAAGTTAAATGGCGATTTTCGTGAAGGTAGGGCACAATTATTATGAGTGTAGCTCCGACCTGGATCAGTCGATCTAGCCTTGTCCGTTTGTCCGTATGTCCATTTATTTGTATGAAACCCTAGATCTCAGGGTCTGTAAGAGCTAGAGCTACCAAATTTGGTATCAACATTCTTATAAGAACAACCTAGATCAAGTTTATTTTAAAATTTAGCCACGACTACTAACACCCCCACAAATCAATAAAAAATAAAGTTCTAATCAGAAATCTCTAAGGAAAATAAATAGTTATATAATTAAGATTAATATTTACTGAGTCTAGTAAACTTTTAAAATCTTTTATAAACTTTTAAAATATATTTATGTATGTTTTTTTATTTCTCTCAATAAACATTTAGAGTCTAAGTTGCCGCGCACTTAATTCGCCAACGCCTCCTTCATTAACTCTTCAATACAAAATCCTCTAATAAAATGTTGATTACCAAAGTTTAGATACATTAAATACGTTTATATGGATCATAAACCATAAATGATATCTTCACTAGAGTTCTTTGATGAAGTCTTTCGTGAGTCACCA
Organism: Drosophila lacteicornis; assembly: GCA_008044355.1. Lineage (NCBI taxonomy): Eukaryota > Metazoa > Arthropoda > Insecta > Diptera > Drosophilidae > Drosophila > Drosophila lacteicornis. The sequence continues at coordinate 243,340 of VNKF01007954.1, forward strand.
CCTCTGACTAATTAATTAGCTCATAAAACCCATCTTAATCTTCGATTTTAAATGCCGTACCCACCTTAAACGGACATCTTGGCTATATTTATTTATTTCCTTTGTTTGTCACCAGACTTTTGAGACTAATTGCGGACGATGTGCGACAAGTTTGTTGTACAAATTGAGTTATGAAAGAAGACTGACCGTCCGGGAAATAAAATAAAGTTCGCCGCCTGCAGTTCGGGTTTGGAACTGGTTCTGGTTCCTCCTAGGAATTCACCCGAGAACCAGTTCAACTCGATTTGAATACCGAGTGACTTCAGCATAATCCGCAATCCAGATCGAACTAGAACTCATTTTGGGAATGTGAATCAAGGTTGCGGGGCGGGAGCATTGTTATACCAACTATGTGAAGGTCGCTTATGGCATATTCTTTCTATTTCTATTTCTAAAAATAAAAAGAAAAACGAGACTCGTAACGGCCACGGCGGTTTCCCTTTTGTTTCGTAACAGACTTTCCGCTAATGTCTGTTAATTAATCATCCGCCGCGTGTGCCCATCTACGACTATTCTGCGAAGGCCTCGCCAAAACGCTGATGGTGATGGTGATGGCGATGACGATGATGCCGATTGTCGTATGCTGCCAAGATATATGATGGAGGCGTATTGAGGGGGCGGCAGAGGTACTCCAAAACACAAATAAATTCGCAACGTTGGCCGTGTGAAAATATGACCCAAAAGGCAGTTAACATTTCGACTCCGTCTCGTAAACAATGCTAAGAAGCCGTTAAAAGCAAACCCCAAACAATGCCTATGTTTTGCAAGAGTTTTACGGATAAAATTGCATTATTTATAAACCTTTATTGAAAGTTTCTAGGAAATTAATGGTTGGTAATTAAAGTCTTTTGTGAAACTAATCAGCTTGCATTTAATTTGACTCCAAAAACTAGGCAACACATAAAGATAAAGTAGGTAATAATTATAATGAGGTTTTAAGCAATAAGTTAACCTGATAGAAAAAAATATTTTATGGTTTGTAGCTTAGCAAGTTATAATTGTTTAGTTTACAAGTTTAAGTAAATGTTTTTGGTATTTTTAGATTTATTTTAATAAATATTAAGGATATATTTAAAGGTTTTACTTTGATTTTATGTTCTACTTTTTTTTTTTATTGACCTTTCAAGGAATATCCATTAGACATTATCCTACCAAGCCCCACAAAATATAGAAACATATATTTATATACCTTAACAAAGAAATTTTACCTTACAATCTGTTAAATAAGTTTAAATTAAATTGCTTCTGGGAACTCATATTAAGAAAGTTCCAATTTAATTGTAAATATATTTTAAGAAGTCCAATATACTGCTAAAATTGGTCAAGAAACCTAAGATGTATTGTAGATGGGTGTTCCATTTATTTAATTTAATTTTTTCTTCCCACCTCTTGATACTAAAACTTACTAATTGATAGTTTAAACTATAAACTTTTCAAGCTAATTTTTGGCCAAACCTTCAATGCAAATATTGCTAATTCACTTTACTTTCGCTGCAATCTTCGTTGGCCAACACACATGTGGCATCTTGGAATTAAGGCTCCATTGTTAATTAATAACTAAACTAACTAAAGACCGGTTGTACTCTTCCTGTTCCCCGGTTCCTTCATCAATCAAAAGGTGCCAAATTGATTAGGAACCGAGCAAACATTGAAATTTGCATGCACTTCGGCCTGTCTTGGTCTGTCTTTCACTTTTTGCCAATCAAGTTGAGAGATAACCGTAAATTGAAATACATATATTTATTCGTTTATTGTTTATTAATTTTTCAAGCAAACACTATGGGATTATGTATATATAAATTCATGTGTGGAGGCGATTTATCACAAGAGTTATAAACCAGTTTGGGCTCAAGAGGCGATTAAGCAGAATGCCGAAAAGTCAATGTCAATTTGAGAGACCCAAGTAATTATGAAAATTAAAATTAAACAAGCTGCCTGCGACCTTCGTTGAATTGCAAAAATGTATGAGAAGAGGCGCCCCATAAAATGTGTCCGTTTTATTACTTTAAACTTTTATAAATTTTATTTTCGCTGAAAAGTTGACATTCAAGCAGAAATCTATCTGTGTCGCTTCCTGCATAATTTAAGCATTTTTATTAAAGAATATTTTGTGTGTTTTATGCTAATTAGCTGAGCTACGTAAGCCGAACAAAAGAATATTTAATATTTAAATGGGTTTCTTCTGTTATTTTCAAGTTTATGATTATGTTTTGACTTTTATAAATGATATATAAATTATTCCCTACCCCCAAACGGTTGCAATTTCTTATGGGGTAGCGAAATATTGGCATTCGAAAGATAAGATTAAGATGGGGATTTGCTGATTTATGGGTTTAAACTTTAAATCCAATTTCAATATTTATTCCTTTTAACCCTGACCTTCGGTAGGAGTTTTATTCGACTTTAACCCAAATTAAGCCTGATCTCCTTTGTTCAGTGATTTATTTAAGCTCTTGTATTAATTTATTTTCGCTGCTCGTGTCAACGAAATGCTTTATTTTATTACAAACATTTCAACATTTCAGCTTCAGCAGCGGAGGCCATAAAAATGCAGGCAGGTGCAGAAACGGGAGAAACATTTGACTAATTTCGGGCCAGAAAAGGCAAAACAAATCGAATTGGGCCAAAAAAGATAGATAAATTCGAATGGAATGCGATGGCAAACGGTAGCTGTCCAAACACAGTTTATATGTCATCCATTTTGGGCACGAAAACTCCTCAATTAAGCGTGCCAACCTCACATGTTCAGCGGAAAGTGAAAGTGGGTTTTTATTTTCCGTTTTTCTTTCATTTCTCTGCCAAGTCTGGCCAGGATAACCTCCTCCCGTTTCCTGTTTTATTTCCTGTATTATTTGTATTATTTTAGTGAAAACATACCCGCCACAGGACCTGCTGCTGCTTTCGGTGGCGAGGCCATCGTGCCCAGCAGCTGGAGGCAGATTATCACAGACAAAACCAAATACTTTTGCATGATTCCAATCGCTGTTATTATTCAGTTATATATTATGCAAATTTATTTCTTTATTTATTACACACTTCCGCACACTTTTACCCTGAAAATTCCGTAAAAATATGTTTTTGTAAATGTGATTTCGCTTTTTCAAAGATTCAACGCATATTTTCGGTGTTTTGTTCGAATTATGAATTATTTAAGTTAATTTATTTTTTTGGAATATACAAGTAGATGTTTATCGAACGAAATCGAAATCGAAAGTTGGCAAAATCGGGAAAAGAGAAGAAAAGAGACGAATAGCGACGAATATCGGAACGGATCGAGTCGAAACGAGGTGGAATCTTGTGCGCAGGCGTGCGCCCAAACTGACCGTCGGCTGTCGAAGAACTAACTCTTTCGGCTAGCCTCGGCTCGAACCAAGGCAGCAATTCTGCCGGAGATTCAGAGATTCACAGAGAGACTCAGAGAGGGTCCAGAGCAGCTCTGGAGTTGCCCAACTGGTTCGAGAGAGAGACATACAGAGCCGAACCGCGTCGAAGACGAACTAGTTTGGCAAAAGGCGAAGCGAAACCCGAAAGATTAACATCGGAGATCCAAGTATGGAGCTTGGAGCATCCACTGGACAGCGGACACTTGCGGCCGTTTGTCAAACACTTGACGCGGGGCCCCAGCATGAGATCTCCGAAACCGAATCTCAAACCGAGATGCAGAAGCCTCGCCAAGGTGACCATCGTCGGAGCGTGAAACGAACACCAAATCTTAATCAGAATGGTCTAGTTAAACAAAACTCGAATTGGAGCTACCTAAGGAGCTGAGAAAATATTTATAATTTGCTACTAATGATCACTTTTTTAGTTAACCTTTACTTAATATTTAATTTAGAGCTTTTTTTCTTTGATTCTTAAATTCTTCTTTAGTTTTTAAACCCTTAACAATTTATGATTACTAATTTCTCAGCTTTGTTATTCTGGTTTAAATGTAGATTCTCATTTATTTCGTGGATTTCTCTGTTTAGTTTGACTTATTAAGGTGTTTGGTTTCGTTCTTGTAATTGTAGAGTGACCGTAGTCCTCTTTTTACTTAATCCTAATTTCGACAGAATCATAAAATGCTAAATGCTTTACAGAATGCTAAATGCTAACTGTTAACAGCTATATTATCATAAATTCTAAATCATTACTTCATGTTTTACCTAATATTTCTTTTATTTCTAAATACTTTAGTTTCTTAATCTTAATTTCAAAATAATTATTTAAGGAAAAAAAAGGTAAGCTTAAGCTTAAGCCCAAAATATATTCTTCCAAAATAAAAGAACCGGAAGATCACCACCAATGACTCATGAAACTAATGACAATAAAACACCCATAAACCGATCGAGTTCACATAAATCTACACCCATTTAACATACTCTGCAACTACCGGGTACAAGCTGCACAAAAAAGAAAAATGTGGAATCATGTCCAAATTCTGGTTTCTAGTTCTCTGCTCAGCTTCAGCTCATCTTTAACTCTTCTGAAATGTATATCTGATTCTCGGATTCTCTGAGATTACGCAATTTCCCTCCGGGGAGTGAATGCATCTTGTGAGGCATTGAGACGTGGGCAGACCCAACGAACTTCTCACTGTTGCCGGCCGAATTTCTTGAATTTCTTACCGCCGACCTTGGGCCGATGCAGATGATGAACTAGTTTGCTGGCTTAGATTGTTCGATCTCGGCTGCTGCTGGCGTTTGCCTTTTCAATTTCATTCAAGGCACACACTGCGTATGCGTGATGTGTGTCAGAGATCCGCCAAGTGATAGGAAGATAAATGTGGGATGAAATGAGAGCCCATGTATCTCAAGAGGTGTCTGCTTAAAATTTAGACAACTTTATTTGCAGTAGAATGAGTTAGGTTTACCGGAGACAAAGTTAAATGTTTAAGGGTAATTGCTTCTTATAAATAAAGTGATGGAAAGATAAATGTGGGATTATTTTAATGGGAAAGTATGTCGAAGTATTTCTTAAAAAAGAGTTTATCTATAAGAGAATTAATTTATTTGTAATTTTAATTGTAGAGCCAAGAGCAAAGACAAAATGAACTGCTTAAATGTAATTATTTTCCAGCAGTTATAACATATTTTTTATCCGTAAGAATTTCTTGCCTTAACTACAAGCCTAAATATTTTTTAAAGAATTTTCTCGCTTATTAACTCGTGTCTCCTGCATACCAACAATTCCCCAAGAAACATTACGAATAAGAACAACAAATATTTGTCTCTTTAAGCTTGAAATTCCTAAGAAAAAAATAGCTATTAGGTTCATAAAGAGCATTGTGATTAAGACTCGGCCATAAAAATTGATTGTACAAAAACTATTGACAACTTTTTGCGGAAAAATTAAAATCAAATGTCAACAGCCAGCAGCCGCTGGAAAAGATTCCAAGAAGCCGGAGGAGAGCCCAAGAGCCGGAGGAAAACGCATCTGCAATGGCCGCAATTTGTGAAGAAATCCAAAAAGCGAGTCGGCAGCCACCACTTTACATATTTCTTGATTTTTCTTTGCCTTTTTTTATGGCATGAAAGGCCACTTTACCTGGCGGCTTGTTTTTTTTGCGGCTGCTTTACGTGTTTTAAATTAAATTTTTCGGTACGAGTATCTTGTAAGCGGCATCGATACAATTTCTTGGTTCTTCTCCGCTCTCGGAGGCTGGAGGCTGGACTAATTAATTAATTGGAAGCCACAGAGATCGAAGAAACAAAAACAGATTCAGAGCAGCTGCTGCGTCGTATTTATTCCGATTTATTTTATGTAGTTTTCAGTGCAAAGCCAACAAAACCAGATTAGAGACAGAGCTCAGAAATATATAGGCGACTTTAGGAGTTCATTGCTATCTGCTCACTATCAAGGCCAAATCTAAACTTTAAAATTCTTTAGCTGAAATGTTGCGAGGGAATCCCAGAAGTCTCTTTAAATCGGAAGTGATTTAAATATATACTTTAAATAGCATTTAAATGGCTAATTAATTACTATAAATTATATAGGCACTAATTGTTATGTGGATACATTTTAATAAACTTAATTATATAATAAGCCTGTGGGTAATGACCCAGAGAAGATTTGCATAAATAGTTTTCGTAAGACCATTCTTGGAATCGAGAGATTCCCCCAAGTTGACCCTCGATTCGATTCGGGTGAATCCCCGGCAAACTTCGGCCTTTGATGGATCTGCAGCCCAAACTTTGTACACTTTGTGTGACGCTAATGGAATGGAAATTCAAATCTTGCCTTTTGTATGCTAATTTTAAATACAGTTTTTGTAGGTCTCTTAGAGTGGTTTGCCAAACTAGTCTGATTCCAGTTGTGTGTTTGAAGAGAACTAACCAAAATTAAGGCAAGGTTCTATAGTGTAAATTTATGTTTAGTATGTTAACTATGATAACAAATTATTGCCATATGAAGGGTACGTTTTATATGAGTAGAAATCATTCGTCTTTCAGTTTTTGTTGCTTATGGTGGTATGACACTGCATGGTGGCTTGCAATCTTTGAAGCATAGCAAGGGCACACTTAAATGTTTAATTCAGGTCGGTAAAAATGTAACTTTTGCAAATGGCGTTCTGACCCTACATTGCTGCTATCTATTAAAGCATAGATAGAGCAAGGTCACACTTTTTTAAATTCAAGTCTGTAAAAATGTTAGGTTTGTTGTTAGTTTATAATAAAATTAAATTTATTATTTACTTTTTTACTTATAAAGCAAATTCGCGGAGCAACAAAGTCTTCAAAATTCTTCCTTTTAATGAAGATATTATGTGTCATAACACCATTGAAGCATAGAAAGAGCAAAGACACACTTTTTTTAATTAAAGTCAGTAAAAATGTTAAGTGTGTTGTTTGCTTATAATAAATAATGTATAAAACATGTATATATTGTGTAAAATGTATTATTTACTTATTTGCATTATAAAGTAAAGTCGCGGAGCAAGAAAATTCTTCCTGTTAATGAAGGCAGCAATTATGTGTCATAGCACCATAAAGATAAATTATCTAACAAAACAAAGGTATGTTATATGTGACTAGAATTGCTGTGTTCTCAATCATTCCTCCTTTAATACTTGTTTCCCAAGACAGACACATAAATTAAACACACTTTTCTTTTCCCCGCAAACCATACGATGATAAATCATTTCCTTTCAATTTTTTACCTTATCTCAAACGACTGTCGCATTGAATTTAAAAGAATTGCTAACAAAGTATTCGCGAATCCTCAACTAGTTCTCGGTGGTGGGTGCAATGTCTCCTCGAATTCAGTTTTATGGCAGCTCTTTGTTTCACAGTCGCCTCCTCGACTCGTGTGTGGGTAATAAATTTTAATGGTTTGACGTTTAACTAAAATAAAATCCCGTCATCGAACTACTTGATTCGCTGCGGACTTGATTCGCTGCGACACTGCGATTCGATTTGATTCAATTCGTGGTCGTAAAAAAGTTCGGAAGATTTTTGCTCAGGGTTATATCGAATTGGTGGAAATGGGGGACGAACCTGTTTCGACCCTGGACACCAAGTGAAATAAAAACCTCATAAATTTGCCAATTTTTTCGCCTTTAAGCTGTGCAAATAGCCCGGCAAAACGAGGCTCGTCTGATTTGTTATGTAAACACCTCCGTACATATGCAGCCCGAGGCCATTCATCATACGCACCGTCGTCCCAGAGGCGACAGAGCGATCAAAAATCGCAAACAAAAAGCTGCGAAATGCAAATAACCAATGAGGATACCTTAATGCCTGAGAAGTGCGGGTAATGAGTTGGAATAGTACCAACCAAAAAGGGGCATCAAGGGGTTAAATTGTGTTAAATGGTTAGAAAACAAGGTAAGGTTTTCAAATGAAAAGGCCAAATAAGAAAAGCTTCTCTTGCGAAATAGAAGGCGAGCTAATGGTTGATTGTTAAAAAGAAACAAAGTGCGAGGGAGTGAATTCCTAAAGAGCCATAAAAAAGCCCCATCGGTTGGCAACTAAAAGCGAGAGGGAAAAAAGAGAATTAAAAAAAATATATTTTTTTACAGAAAACTACACCCAGAAAAAATATATTAAGCCTTTTTATTATTTTTGAAAATAACATATAAAATAAGAGAACTTAAAAGAGAATATTTGAAGAAAACTACACCCAGAAAAGAAGTATTAGGCATTTATTTTATCTCCGAAAACAACATAAAATATAATTTACATATTATTGATTTAGAAAAAAATTGTTCTTAAGATTTAAGGTATATTTAAATAATTTTTGAGGACCCTTATTATAGATTTGATCTATAAGAAATTGACTATGATATTTAAAGCATTTAGGCAATTTTTCGTGACGTTCTCAACCAAAGGAAGAATTTTTATAATTCAATTTAGTTTCCAAAAAATCTTTTAAATATTTTAAAAGAAATACCCATATAAGAAGATAATGGATTTAATTTTTCAAGAGTCAAAAAAACTTCCCAGCGGAATGTCCATTGTAATTTTGAAGCTCCTCAAGGAATGTTCATGAACCAGAAATGGAATGAACATAAGAAACAACTCTTCAAGGAATGAAATTGAAAGTGACAACAGCTTGAGGCACGAGATAAAAACACTGAAATATTTTGTATGGCATGAGATAATTATGGCAATGAGCTGGCTGGAAGCTGGAACTACACAAATTAAAGTGGATATTGATGGATGGACAGCGCGGCTAATGGCATAACCTCTGGGTAAGGTGTAAGGTGAAGTCTAACAGCGACTACCCGGACCCGATCGCTTTATCAATGAATGAGTAAGTGGGGAATTGATTGATGGTTATTAGAGGAAGTTAGATCAAAAATAGCTGTATCAATCAGTGTTAATTTGGAGTTTTAAAGTGCGGAAAATACAAGGTATTTTGAGGGATTTAAGCCGGATATTTTAATTGAATTTGTAGCTCTCCAGTTATTGAAAGAATATAAATATTTATTTGTAATTATATAATCCTACATCCTATATCTTACCCGCATCCACTTCATTCTCGCTGGGATCCCGATGGAATATATTGCCATAGTACTGATCATGCTGCTCGGACTCTACGCTCTGCAGCGACTCCTGCACATCGTAGTCAAAGTCCTCCTGGTTGGCCTGCGTCTGCTGATCCTGTTCCTCCTCCTCTTCAGGTCGCTTCCTACCAGACCCAGTTTGCCTTTTCGTGGCCGCCGCTGCCAGGCGATTCCGCTGAGCTCCACCGCCACTCCTCTTGAAGTTTCCAGAAGAATCAGTGGCAGCGAAGCCTCTGGGCCTCGGCCTGGGCGATGGCTTCGGCTTGGGCAGAATGTCGGCTATGGTGGGTATCTTCTGGTTAGCACTCCGATTGGGAAACAGTCGGCGCTCCAGATAGTTGGCAAAGATCTGTTGCGTTATCTGATTCTGGCGGGCCAGCTCGCTCTGGTCCAGTTGGAAGCCTGGACTGGCGTTGGTATTGGCGCCTGAAATAATTTACAATTAATCACCGAACACGAGTCACTGGATGTGTGTTGTGCAATCTCTCTCTCTCTCCCCTTGACTTTAATGGGTAATAATAATTACATAAAGTGCGGGACCCACGTCGTTTGAGGTGTCGTGGAGAGTAATTAAAGCCGAGAAGAAGCCCACGAATTTTGGTTACCCTTCAGGCCCTAAAAGGCGAGTTAATGTCAGCCGTTAGGCAATATCACATCGTCACTTGATGAATTTTTGATGGCACGCATTCATCATTCAAATTCAAGAGCTCTGGGAACCGGGGGAAGCCCCTGCCCGATCGTGGCTACTTGTGAATGAAAGTGAGAAGATCTGTTAATGATGGAAGCCACCTCTTATGTCTATACACGGCGAAAAAAGTGTGTCAAGGCCAAGAGACTTTTACTGCCCAGCAGTTAAGCGGATTGCAGTCGTATTATTTCGAGTTGAGGTTCCCCGATGGCACTCGAAATTGCCAAATAATTGATATAAACTTTATGGGAGAGGGGCACCCAGATTATGCCATAAGCGATGCTAACTGCCCGATGATGCATTAGGGCCACGCCCAGCCCTCAGCGCCTAATTTGAGTGGCAGTTTATGTTGAGTTTATCTCCGAGCAGAGAGAAACACAGAAAAATGTAAATTAAATTTTATTTATTATGCAATTACACGTAATATACATTTTTTAAATATTTCCTTTTGTTAACTGCCACATTACCGAGGCGAAATATGTCTTAAAATTTCCGACCTGGCCTTTTCGGTGGCTTGAAGTGCTTGTTGCGATGTCAGGTGCAACATTAAAGCCAGATTACCGAAAACAAGGCCTCTCTGCTCACCTGAGATAATGCCAAGCTTATCTGATGGCCGCCTTCGGTTCATGAAATTCGAACTCCCCAAATAAGGCCAGAAAATTGGTAAGCAATTTTATGAGAGATCTTCAAATTGTTAATGGAAAGTTCGTGTCTCTGGTAATGGAGTGTAAAATTTTTGGGTAATTTAATGGAAAGCTAAATTGAGAAAGTAAATCGATTAACAAGCTTTGATATAAATTGTTTGAATTTTGTACTTATAAACTTTTTAAAAGATCAATTGATACGTATTAATTGGGAATGAGTTCAGACAAGATTTATTATTATTTAAACTGGAATGTTTGAATGAGTAAACAAAGCTGTATTTAATATGTTTACAGTTCATTTAACTTTTATTTGGGCTTTATAATTTATTAACAATGAGCCGTTCATTACAAAAATATATTTATATTTAAATAGGGAATGATTTGTTGATTTATTAAAGGCTTTTAAATATGTTTTGTACATCAAAATATATTTCCTTTTAATTTGAATTTGAATCAGAGTCTCTTGCATAAGCGTTTAAGTTATATATTTTAGAAAAATATATTTTCTAAAATACCCTTCAAAAAATAGGCTCACAAAAACCTTTACAAAATCCAATTAATCCAATTAAACAACAAGTTTCAAGTCCACTCCAAAACAAATAGTTGAAGTGCTATAATTTTTTAATCCCCACGGACGGATGTAAGCAGTTTCTTAATAATCTTCACCACAGAATTTGGAGTGCCTTGAGAGGTGGCCCCGCGGGGGAATAGAGCAAGTCATCGAACAAGACCTCAGTTTTGGCATTAATAACCAATCAAGCTGGAATTAGACATTGCCTTTGAGGTCACTGCAGGGAGAACAAAGGCGGCTGGCCGGCTCAACGCACTCCAAGAGTTTGCCAGTTCATTGTTCAGCGATTGTGTTCTCCCGAGTCGCAAATCCTTGGCTTGTTAAACGTCCATTATGCGAGATAATTTACGTGCCATTGTTGCTGGCCAACTGAAAGTTGCAGCGAAAATATGACAACGGCCGAAACGTGATGGCCTAAATGCTTTTGAAGTTTATGGAGATGGAAAAACGGGGGAGTTCTGATCGAGAAAACGGATTGGTTGATCGGTTATCTCAAAAGTGCACAGAGATTAAATATAAATAATATTTAAAAGATATAATATATTTTCTTTAAATATTTTTCCTTTATCAATACTTTTTGTAGATAAAAATTATAAAATATTTAAATATATTCTCTCCACAATTGTTTTGAAAGCAATTAAAATCCCCAAATTGATCTTATTTCTCCAGGTGCCATTGTCGATCGCCTGGGCATTCAATAACTTCACGACTCGCTGACCCAGTTGTGTCTCCTCGGCCAAGCGATCTGTATCTATATCGGGCAACAGCTATATAGCTTTGATGCCATAACTATAGCAGATACAGATACTTGGGACCGGCTAATTGTCGCTGGCACAGGCCCCATAAATCATGACAACTCGCTGAGGATGTTGGCCTGATGTTGTAGTTGCCTTGAGAGAAAACCGAAACGAGACGAAGTGGCTGGCAGCGAGCAGCAGCTATCGGAGGCTGTAAATCATTGCGACTACATGGCATCTGCGGCTAAGAACCGTGGCAGAATGTATCTGTATCTGTATCTCTGCCGCAAGCAGCTGCAATTGTAAGTTGCAACTGCAACTGCAGCGATTCGAGGGCCGTGCAATTGCCGCTTGGCTGAAAAGAGGTCAATTAGCTGCGAGGAGTTGCCCAGCAAAACAAAGGATTTCGCAATTCCGCTCGCTAAATGTTTCTGTTTTTTTTTTTCGTGTTCCTCTAATAGCTTCCACATTCCATAAAGATACTTTTTCAAACGCTTGCTTGCGCAATCGTAGCCCGCTTGTATCTCTTGTTTCGGGGTAATTACATTAGCAGCCAATGCGGCGTATACGTAACGCAAACGCAGCTTGTGGTCAAACTTCTTTGATTGACGCACTCAAGGTGCCCAAGAATCTATGTGTATATATACATTATATACGCACAAATTCGATACATTAGATCATAATTAAGTTAGCTTGTCAGCCCGTGTTTCAATGTCAAGCTTACGACGAAGCGAGAGAAAAAGATTTATTTAATCAATTCTGAAATATGTAATTATATTCATAGGCAGTTGTGGTAGTGGAGTTACCCTAACTGGGCAAGAGCTTGATGATTTCTTTGGTTGGGCTGGCAGTAAGTTAAATTAATAAAGAATAAAGAAGTCAAATGATTTATTTACAATATATTTTAAATTAGTATCAAAATCGTTAAAGTGTTCGTTAATTTTTTTAAGGAATCCTAACAGAGTTAAATAATATTACCTACTAAAGCAAATCTATCTTTTAAACTTGTTAGTATTCTTAAAGCTTCCTTTGCCGAAAAGTTCTTCCTTGCTCAAAACATGACTCAGCATTTAGCTTGCTTCCTCCATTCTAAACAATAAGACCTTATTATCGTTCAGAAAAAAATACACAGTTTGCACTTGAACAGCATTTCACATTATTCACTTTTAAAGGAAAATTAAGTTTCTTTAAAACAGTATGTGTGTTTATTTCAAAAGATGGGAAGTTTGTGTTTTTTTTTTGTGCCTACTACGATCTCCTTTGTAAAAGTTAGCTTGCTTTGATATATTTAAGGAGATTTTTTATTTAAGTAAAATAAAAGAAGTAATAAACAATTTAGATCCATGAAATGATACATAAATCCAACGAAGAAACAAAGTTAATGTAAAATAATAGTTGTTTACATCAACGAGTTTTATAAATAAAGTCCTTTACCCTTTAAGGACAATAGTTAAAGGTAAATAATCAAAGTTTTCGATGTATTTTAAATGCAAAAATCTATTTTAAATCGATAAGCATCAATGTTTTACCAGCTCTAAGGAGCTTTACCCATGAATCAAATTAATTCCTAGACACAAAATGGAGTTAAGATCATTCCAATCATAAACGTTTACAACCCGAACATGAAGTCAGTAGTCCCTGAACTACCTTTAAAAATATTTTAAAAATTGAATACCATCAGCAACTAAAGTGACTCTGATTAATAGAGACCAAATTCAACTAAAAGAGTATATTTATATTCCAGGCATCACAAAAACCAAACAAACATATTTCTTATCTTGACAAATTGCCCTCTTAAGTGGTAGGCCCAGAGACCATCAAAGGTTTTGGGGGTTTGCTCACATATAAATATAGTCATTAGCATAGGCAATTTCTGTATATTTATTTTTAGACAACTTTCAGCTAATTTCTGGACATCACGACTTGGCCAAGTCTCAAATCTCCAATGCAAATTGAAAATTCTTTATGGGCATAATACCCGGGGTAATTATCAATGATGAGCCATCATCGAGAGGTGCTTGAACTCTTGTTTTTTTCGTTTTTTTTGGCAGTTGAAATTCTCTAAGCCCATTAATCTTTAGGCCAGCTTTTTAAGGGGCAAAGGCCGGGGCAGTAGGCACGTGTAGGATTTGGCGATGGCTTTTGTTCTCAGCCGAAAATGTCACGAGGTGAAAGACTTCATCCATAACTCGCCTCCGCTGCTTAATAATATTATTTAATGTGTTTTCTGCTTTGCGTCAGTGTTTTCTTCTACTCAATATTTCACTTAATATTCTGAGGTCACCGGCATACCGATACCAATTCAAAATGCAGCCGAAAAAACTCCAAAAACAGCGCCTCAGAATCGCCTCAGAAGAGAAGAAAAATATTATTCAAACTCGATTTCTCGTTTTCGTTTTATGGCTGATTATTTATACAACTAGAAGATGGGCAATGAACGCGCCTCTATTATAAAAATATACACACAATCTATCTATATCTCATAGAGTCTGTATGTTTATTAAAGATAAAGACACAGATGCGAAAGTTTGCCTCCGATTTGATTCGATTGCGCCGAGATTTGGTTTCGCTTGCGTGGATCTCATGTGTTTATAAATTGCGAAATGCGAAATGTCAAACGGTGCATGGGAAACACAATTAGCATTTAAATAATGATCAGTACGCCTTTGGGCGGGTTGCTTTTGTTGTAATATATGAAAATCCAAAATCGAAACACATGATGCTTCGCAAAAATTTGTGGTGCTATTCTTTGAAAACATATTCGTTGGATTAGCTTTGTTTATTTAAATGGCTTCTATTTTCGGCTTATATTCTTTTAAACTTTCAAAAGTTTGTTATTAATAAAATACTAGTTATCAGTGGGTAAACTTTCAAGAGTTTGTTGTTAAAGAAATACTAGTTTTTATCGGGTAAACTTTGAAGAGTTTGTTGTTAAAAAATACTAGTTATTATCGGGTAAACTTTATGGATAAAAAATATTATTGTGATTTGTCTAGGATTCTTGGTTGTGAGATGTCAAACTGATATTATTATAGGGGAATTTAATATCTTATCTACCTCAATTTCTTCGAATCTTTAGTGTGTAATTTATTTTATAATTTATAATATATTTTTTATAATAAAATTCGTCTTTGTAAAAATGTATTATCTCTTATTTATTTCTTATTTATTTCCCTTTAACTTAAAGAGGTTTAAATAAATAAGTTTCTTAGGTATCTCATAAGAAGGAAATGAGTTATATATAATTATTTATTTCATCATTCAAATATTTAAAAGTATTACACAAATATTAATAAAATAACTTATAAGTTAACTTATAAGTCATATCATTATAACTTTAATGATACCTTTATTTAAATGATTATTTATTTAAATTATTAATTTATAACCATTAATAAAATGTGATAATTAAAAAGGTATCTATGTATTTTATGAATATTTAAATGATGCCATTAATACAAAAATTATTTATTTAAGCTTGTATACACTCCAATAAAATGTGATAATTAAAAAAGGTATCTGAGGGCTTTAATACATTTATGGCTATGGCAATTAGCTAAATTATTATATATTTTTTAAACTTCATCTTCTTATATCACTATAAGGGTTCTTTGTTGTTTTTTAATTCAAATTAGTTTTTTATGTTTTTATAGTTTACTTTTTAACAATTATACACATTATTATTTATCCAAGTATCAATCAGACTTTTGCCTCTGCCAAAATGTTTCTTTAAATTAAATTCTTAAAGATCTCCTTGGAGTTTAATAATAAGTATGTTTAATCATAAAATTTTCTGATGAAGATTTTATAATTTTCATTAAAACTTTACATAAATATATCTTCAATAATAATTTATTTATTTCAGCAATTCTGAAATATACAATATATCATAGATAAATAGGCCTCAAACCTTGCCTAACATTAATATTAATTCCATAATTGAACAATGCTGGCATAAGCACAGGCTTAACTGGAATACCACCCTCATTTAATCGCCTAATCCTAGAGAGACTAGACCAATTGCATCCACTCTTTAGAGGCTCGTTAAGAGGCCATTCCATGAACCATTGGCAAAGGCAGGCTGGTACACAGATTCAAACTGATTCAAAGCAAAATCTGGCCAAGAGCAAGAGCAATTGTTAATATTTGCGAACCAATTGACACAGCCTCTCGATCGGCCTCTCTGGTGTCCATCAAAGGTTCGAGATGGCTCTGACCCTGACACGGATTTACCAAATGGACGTGGAAGTGGTGCCCCCTCAAGAGTGCCTCCTCAACGGGGGACAAGTGCTTACCTCTCTTATCACGGCCACTGGCGTTGGGCTGGGACTGTGGCTGGGGCTCTGCCTGAATCTCGGCGGGAATGGGAGCACTTGTGATGTTAATGCTGGTATGGAATCCGTGCGGCAGGTTGGATACTTTCGCGGCGGGTGAGGGAGCGGGTGCAGATACTTTGGCGGAATGTTGGGGTGTGTTATAGCCGGAGTCGACACTGGCCAGCGATATGAGCACTACGAGCAGCGTGGGGCGTATCATTATCACTTTGTTTCTGTTACTTGTTCACGCGGGGATCAACTAGACACCAAGTGTTATTTCTTCGGAGAAAGCAATAGCCTCCGATCTCGAGCTGTAACCGAAAGCCGACTGACTGACCGAAGCCAAAGATCTTGGACTCCTAAGACGAGTATTTTTTTGGTATGCAGCTCTCTGTCGCTTTCTAAATTATCAATATTTAGATATCTATTGTTTCTTTTCCCGATCAAAATTCAAATACTCGGCGTTTCTCCGCCCAACTATCATCGCTGGCGACGGGGCGGGGCAGGGTCTCTTCAGTTTGGGGCCATTAATTTGCGCCTCCGAAAACCGTTTAAGATCGCGGGCTCCAGTTGGGGTTCGATGCCTGAACGCGGATTAAGTAATCGTGGCGTCGCGTCGCGTTCACTTTCTTTCCGCTTTCGCAGAGAGCGGAGATTAGGAGACTCGGAGATTCGGAGCACTGGGAGCTCCTCTCACTTTTATGGTTCGCCTTTGCTCGATCTCAAAACTTGCTCGCATTCGTGGCCGATCTCCCAAAGAGTCAGCACCTGGTCTGGTTGTCCGCTTTAATTTTTCTTTAGCTTGGAATACCTCGGAATAACTCGGAATATGTTTCCTGCGATCGCAGACTTACAGACTAAAGCGTTTGAACGCAACTAAAACGAGTTCCTCGCTCGATTCCTCTCCGAACCTCGCTGGGTTGACTTGGTCGGCCTGGTCAGCTGCCAGCTGCTCGGATCTGCAGTCTCCGATCTCTCTTTGCTCTCTGGTTATGTCTCTATGGCTTGACGTGTCTCCCAACTCGTTTACTGACCAGCTTGCACACACCTCTCCTTTGGAGACGAGACCCATCTCATGGCTTTTAATTACAGGTGTGCAATAGATGAAGATGATGGTCGGAACGGAATCGGAATGGTGTTCGTTTTCCGCTGCATGTCAGCCATCGCCAATGGATTTTGCGGGTTATTTTTAGAGGCAATGGAACTGCAGAAAAGACCTTGAACTGGGTCAGAATTGACTCAAAAGGAGGTACTTACACTAAATCAGCAGCTTAGCGAAGGAGAGCCTTAGGGAATTATAAAACTATAAAAGAAGGTAGTAAGAATGGGGATTAAATATAGACTACAAAAATCACTAGGGGCTTAAAATCCCTTAAAAAGACATCTAAAATTGTGCAATAAAATATTTGAGTTACCAAATTCATTGTAAATTATTTTAATTTAGAGTATACTAAATTATAAAAGAAGCTAGTAAGAAAGATGATAAAATGTAGACTACAGAAATCACTAGGGTTTTTGTATCCATTAAAAGGGCATCTAAAAGTATGCAATACAATATTTCAGTTACCAAATTCATTTTAAATTTCTTTAGTTTAAAGGATATAAACATAGACTATTGGGGGTGCTACAGAAATCACTATAATTTTTAAATCCCTTAAAAAATGATTTCAAAACCCTAGTGATTCGTGTGGCACCTCCGTATAAGTTCTTCCTTTTATACATTTTTCAAAAGGCGACAAAAACTATCAAATTATCTTCCATTCTCTTCTTCAAAACTTAATTTAAACTTAGCTAATTTGATATAAATTTAAGCAAAACAATAAAACTGTCAAACACAATAAATTCTATATGCATTTCGGTTTTCTTATGGTTTCTAGTCAGCGCCATATGTGGTATAAACTGGTTAACTAGAGTTTAAATTATGCAGTGACGCTCAAAGTATTTTATTTTATTTTTTTAAACCACAATTAACATATCTCCTAAAGGGTATTTGGGATTTCACAAAGCAGAAATTGATTTTAAAAATAACCAAGGGCCGCGTAACTTGATCTCTTTCCAGGAGCTCAATCTCGTGACGGATCAACAAATCGCCTCTTGTGGTTTTCACACTCAAATAAAGACAGCAACTCTTGTTTTTTATATTTTTAAATTTATAATTTCATAATTCGATTGATTCAAAATTCATACATTCACTCAACTGTGGTCTAAAAATATGCATTATTCGTTACGGGTTTCATATAAATGAGGGAGAGAGGTTATTGGCCAAATCATAATTTTGAAGATTGCTGTAAATTTCAGGTGTTGAGTGTTGATCTGTCGAGGTATTTTGAGTGCGTGTGTTTCAAGTCCGGTTGATGGGTCAGGAGGCGCATCCTTGGGTCTACTTCTTCTTCTTGCCCTTGCCCTTGCCCTTCTTGCCTTTGCCCTTCTTTTTCTTCTTCTTGCCACCAGCAGCATTGAGCATCTCCTCGGTCACATAGGTGTCCGTGGTGACCTTGCTCACCGGCAGATTCACCGGCTGCTTGGGGGTCCTCAGCTCAATCTCGATGGTATTCTTCTTGTTCTGCGACTTGGCCTTGCTGCCCAGCTTGACCAGGAAGACATCGCTGTCGGTCTCATCGCAGGTCTTGTAGCAGACCTAAAAAAATATAAATAAATATTAGTTAAATTTGTGGGTAATAGTATTATAACCATATAAGCCAGGGAAGCAGACAAAAAATCACCTAATTTGCGGTTGCACCTGTTACGAGCACATACATCTCCCCTGAACGTTTACCATTAATAAACAAAAAAAACCTATGGAAAGCTGGAGCAGATTTGTGGCTGTGGCTACTCCACACTTGGAGCTGGAGCTGGAGCTGGAGCTGCAGCTGGAGCAGATGTTATGTAAGTGCCACACAATTGAAGCAATCGAGAGCCTTCCTACAGAAGTTGCACCACTCGAAGTGGCATTTAGAGGGGCCCAGTCACGGATCGAAAGCGATCACACACATTCCGCGTTCATTCGCACACGTAACCAGCGATCCCGCTAAGGAATGCGGAGGCGATCTCACCGATTACCGATTTCAGATTACAAATTCTCGAAATATGGATTTCTTTTGGTGGGAAAAGTTATAAAGCCGAGCTTTTATAGGAGATTTAGGCAATTAAATGCAATTAAAAAGAAATAAATTCAAAATAAATACAATGAAAGGTGGGGAAAAGATTTTAAATAAAATAATAAGGTGCCGAAAAGTAGGTAATAAAAAGAATCACACCTTAAATATTTAAAATAATAAATTGAAATAAATAAAATTCTATATAACTTAAATTAAAAGCGATTAAACAAATAAATTCGAGTTTAATGAAGCTATTATGAAAGCTATCACTGAAAGGTGAGGAAAAGATTTTAAATCAAATAATAAGGTGCCAAAAAGTAGGCAATGGGAATAATTCTCGAAATATGAATTTCTTTTAGAGACAGCTATTATGAAAGCAACCATTAAAGGGTAAATAAAATTATTTAAATCAATTTAAAAGGTGTCGAAAAGTAGGCAATAAAAAATGAAACCTTAAAAAATCTTGATTCAAAAGAAATCCACCACTGAAAGGCAAAGAAAAGATTTTAAATTAAATAATAAGGTGCCGAAAAGTAAGCAATATAAACTATTAAACCTTAAAACCCTAAACAAATATTTTAAAATAATTAAAAGTTATAGAAATTAAAACTCACCTCAATACCCTTACGCCTTGTATCCAAATTAACGCCCTTCATGGTCTGCATGATGTCTTTCCTTTCGACCTGCATGCAACAGCTGCGCTGATTCTGGGCAGGATACTGCGCCGGCACCTCGCGATCGCAGCCGCCGCAGAGGCGCTGGCGATAGCAGTCCACCTTGGCCTCCTGCTGATCGCAGGCCTCCTTGATCTTTGAGAAGGGCACATAATAGTTGTCCGTCTCGCAGGCATCGTTGCCCGAGTACTTGATATTGGCGCGGACCTTGGGGATGTTCGGATGATTGATGATCCTTCCCCCAGTGCGACGCTTGATGTGATTCCTAGCAAAGGAGCTGCGCTGCAACATCTCGTGCAGGCAGGACTCCTGCTTTGGTTCGCAATCATTGGGATCATCGCGATAGCAGGGATCATCATCGTTGCCCAGATAGGGATCCCTGGAGCCATCATCGACGCTCTCCACCTTGTGGGTGTTCTTGAGCACCCGGATGGTCAGGCCGCTGCCATTCAGACATGCCTCGAACTCGTCGTACGCCTCGGGACCCGGATCCGGGCGAGTGGGCTGGATGAAGCACGGAGCTAACTCCGGACTGCAGTCACAATCGCAGGTACACTGGCAGCAACCGTCGCAACCATCGTCCTCATCTGGGAAAATAATTTTTTATAAAATTTACTAATGGAAAGCAATGAAATTTTAAAAGGAAATCCTGCAGAACAAATCCCTAAGAACAAATATAATGATCCTTCATATTAAAGGACCCACTTACTCTCGCACACGGGCTTCGGCACCGGAGCAATGGGCTTGATGGCCTTCTTGCCTTTCTTGCCCTTCCTGCCCTTCTTCCCCTTCTTTTTGGCCATGTTTCTTGGTTAAATGTGGTTAGTAGTGATCACTTGTGATTCGCCGATTCGGAACACCTCCTAATTTCCAATTTTGATATTGTACTTCGCCAGCAAACGGTGCAATTTCCGCACGGCACGTTTTCGCGCTAAAACGATAGGAGAACACCAATTAGAGCGCGATTTAATTTGAAAACTTCGAATCAGAATTACGCGTATTGATCTTGATCTGTGTTGGTTGTGTGGAATATGTTCATCCAAAGTTCGCGTTAGGAAAGAACGAAAGAATTTATTTTTTGTTTATTTTGTGCGGCAGACAACATTTCCCATTGAAATGTTGGTAACGAATACAAAAATCAAGCAATGACTGCTCACCGAACGACTACCTGGAGATACTGAGGCTTGTGGGGGTTTGGGAAATGTTTAGGTGGGAAATTTATATCAGGGCCTACTTGGGCATTCTAAAAATGAATTTTTAAAAATTAAATTTTTACTTGAATTTTTTGGGTTCTTAGAAAACAGATAAATAGTACATCAAATATAGTAAATATTGCGTTTAAAATCACAAAGAAAGTGTAAGAATATTTAGGAATGCTTATAAGCTATGAAAATATATATTTTCGTAGAACAAATATATTTTACGTAGAATACTTATTTATACAATTTAATAGATTATTTTTTATTTTAATATTTTGTCCGAAAATATATATTTTCGTAGAAAAAATTTACATCACGTCGAATACTTAATTATACAATTTAATAAATTGTCTGTTTAATTTTTTGTAGAAAATTGTCCGAAAATTATTTAAAATTTCTTCTATAAACCTTTACCTGTAACATAATTCAACACTTTCCAACTCACCATCATCGCAGGCCACATTGTAGTCCGCCTGGCACTGGTCGCAGGTGGGTCTGGGTTCCGTAAACGAACTCATGGCCATTCCCGCTGCCGTGCACCTTGTCTTCCTGGTCGCCTGCAGTGCTCCATCGCAGACGGGTTCGCATTCCGCATCATAGACGGCGGAGGGACCAGTAAGGTCGCCTACACAGTAGACGGCACCTCCCTTCTGACGCTTCTTCTTGTCCTTGCCATCCTTGCCATTTTTGCCATCTTTGCCATCTTTGCCATCCTTGCCCTTTTTGCCATTCTTGTCCTTCTTGTCATCCTTCTTTCCCAGCAGCTCCGCCTCCATTCGCTCCTTCATGAAGCGGGGATAAGGAGGTATGCCGCCGCAGGGGCCGCATTTCTCGAGCTTCTGCTCGATGGGCGAAAGGGCACAACGCTTGGTGGGGACAGTGGGACACTCTGTGGAGGGAAATAGGGAGGTTTGGGGTTAAAGAATTGGGTATTTAAGGAAATTAGAAGGCAATAAAGATACTAAGGGAGTGATTACTCACCCCGATCGAACTCATCCTCGCAGTAATCGGTGGGACACAGCCTGTCCAAGTTGCAGGCGTAGTAGCGGAGACACTTGGCAATGGTATCATCGCGCTTGGCGCAAGGATCCGGCATCTGGCAGCAGCGGAGCGGAGGCTGCGGACAGGGTGGCTTGCAGCACTTGGGCTTGTTCATGGGTCCGCCGCTGGCTGTGGCAGTGGACGGGCAACAGGGATCACACGGATCGCAGGGATCACAGGGATTGCAGGGGTCGCAGGGTTGGCAGGGTTTGCAGGGCTTGCAGGGTTTGCCGGGCTTAGGGCACGGCTTGGCGTTGCAACCAGACGGCGGAGGACCGCAGTTGGGAGGACAATTGTTGTTGGGAGCTGGAGAGCACGGAGGTGGCGGGCAGGGACCACACGGGCAGGGACCACACGGACCGCAGGAAGTGCAGCACGGCGGCGGGCAGTTGGGATTTCTCGAGCAGACGCGACTGAAGGGGAACGAGGAGACAATGGTGGGGCCATTGCAGACCAGGCGCATGATGAGCACTATGTTGCCGGTCTGCATCTTGCAGAGATTGAACAGGGGCAGGAGGCGCTTGGACAGCTCGGAGGTGGGACACCACTGCTCGTGGCGCTCGTTGAGCTTCTCGTAGCACGAGCAGTTGTCCAGCAGTCCCTTGCTGTTGGGACCCTTCATCTTCGGCAGCGTGGACACGTGGCTCATCATGGCGCCCTCCCAGTTGGGGTTCTCCGCGTCGAAGGACTCCCTCACCCGATCGAAGATCGGCTTCACCGCCACCTCTGTAACTCCAATGAGGAACTTACAGCTCTCCGTGCGCTTCTTGTACACGTGCACCTGCAGCTTGTCCTTGTCCGTAATGGGCGACTCCAGGGTGAAGAGGGCGCACTTGCCGCACTTGGGCGAGCAGGGATTGACGCAGGTGCCCATCTCCCTATCGCAGATGCTCACGTACATCGACGACCGGAACGTGATCTCCGTGCAGGTGGGATACTCCTCGGGAGCGCAGAGGTTCTGGCGCGTGATCAGCAGATCGTCCACCACAAACTCGAACATGTACAGGAAATTGCGGGCAATTTTCCCGGTTTTCTCGTTTTCAGGGGTCCCAGACATTTTATTTGTTTTTTTGTTGGCCAAAATAGCACTTTACTCGAAGAATTTGTATGGCCAAAAACCGCAATTTAGTTTAAAAACGAACTTTGGATCTTATTTTCCTTATAACCACAAGCACTACGTAGAATTTTGAGAGTATAAAAGAAAATTTTAAAAGAAATTTTGACGGCAATGCCGAGACCGGAAGAGACTATAGTGTTTTGAGCTGGTAACCTGGATGGGTTACTCTAGGCCTACTGGGGAAAATGGTGATAAACTAGGTGGCTAAGTTCATGATAAAATTCTTTATTGTATATCGAATAAGTTTGTTAAAGTACCTTTATTTATTGGTTTCTTAAAAGGTAAGTTTACTTTAAAATTGTTTCCAGATTTTTAAAGGCAAACCAAATGCATTTATATAACATATTTTCCTATTTTAATATAAGGTTTAAAATAATATTAGTTACATGCTATGAATATATTCAAACTTGTAGCTTTTTTTAGCCAGTTTTATATTGTTAACCAATTAATTGACTTTCTTAATTACAATTACAAAAACAAAACATCTGATAATTATTTCAGTAGCTGCTAGAGTTCCCAACTTGGACTAATCGAAACTTGGTGGCAACGCTGAATGTAGAAGATGGTATCAAAAGGATACTGATGAAAGATAATAAGAAATAAGAGAAATAAGTGAAATGTCAAGAAAAATAAGCCAGCTGCTTATCTTCGGCAATATCTTTGTGTTTTTGGCATAAAAGTTTATCAATGTGAAAAGTACTTGGATCTGCAAGAAGCTCTTTCTATAATTTCAATAGTTACAAGGATTTATTATTATATTTTATTATTATAAGTAAGTAAACTAAAGCTAAAAGCTAAAAAAGTTGATTTTTCAAACAAAAACGCATTGCAAATCTCTCTACACTTTAATATAAAATATGAAATGCCTTTAGGATTCTTGCATTCCAATTAAGTAATACAAAACCTGTATTACAACAAACTAAAATTGAATATTACCATTAATTAACCTTTACAAGTATGGTTCATCTTTTATGGCCATGCCTTAAACCCGATTTACTTGTATATCTTGAATAAGTAATAACATTTACTTTACTTGTATAATTGTATAAGTAAGAACATTCCATTAACTGCAGTTCACCTCCGCTGGTAATTAAAGAAGACGCCACCAAGGTTGAGGTTTTCTAGCAATGCATAAAATACTTTATTAATGTCATAAATGTTTCTACAAAAGTGATTGATCTACTTCGCAATTAATCGCAGCTAAGAAGCGGCGGTGGCACTGCCTTGACAGAACTAAAGCCCCCATCCATGGCCAACCGCCAGAAGCTCGCCTAAGATAGTAACTAAGATGTAGGAATGGACTCGGGGGGGATAGTTACAAACTAAACAAAAACAGGGATACAAAAAACAAAACAAGCGGGAGGAATTCAAATCGTTTACAGGAATTGCATTACAGGATATATTCTCTTTTGAAGCACTTTGACCGTGAGAGGTAGTTCCTCCCCCGTGACTCCTCCTTCTCCTTCTCCACTCTAGACGACACTAACGTCATGGGGCCTGAAAGGAGATGGGCGGAAAAAGCCGCGGCCACTGCACAAACTCGATGCCGTAGTGCAGGATGCCGGTGGCGCTCACAGCGATCATGGCGCCCCAAAACAGCATGAAGAGCAGATTCTCCGTATTGAACTCCGCCGGATAGGTCATGGTGATCATGAACATGGCCACCGCTATCAGCAGCACCGAGGGGAAGGCGAAGAATCGCCAGCCGCGCTTCGATTCCAACGGCGATGGTACGCCGCCGCCGCCGCCCTCATTATCGTTGATCATATACCTGCCGAGGAACAGATCCATGGCATCCTGCCGCTGTCCATCCGCAAAGTTGTTCAGATAGTAGCGCATCAGCGAGTTCTTGCCATCTTGCAGGGCTCCCGCCTTTGTCCTCTTGCCCGTCCGCGTGAAGTCCGTCTTGAGAGCACCCGTCCCGGAGTATTGCAGCGAAACCAGATCCGCATTATCGGCCCACACGCCCTTGAATCGACCCTCGAAGCTACCGGCAGCCTGCTCCACCTGCTGGCCCACGTGCAGCACACCCAGCTTCTGCAGGACGGCTGTAAGGGATCGCCGGGCCAGCATGCTCTGCACCACATTCGTCCTGTCCAGACAATCGATGCAATTCGTCCGGAAAACGCCCGTCTGCGTGGACACCAGCTTGCCGTCGTCGAAGACGTGATAGAAACCGAATTGATTCTGTTCGTAGGCCAGGCGATCGATGAGTATGTTTAGCCTCTCCCAGCGCATCTTCCGGCACTCGTGATGGAAGTCAAAGGCCTCGTAGCGCACCCGCTTGTCGCCCAGTTCCCGGATGAGTCGAGCATACGTGGCCTCCAGCTCCCCCTCGGCGCCCTTCTGATCCACCAGATTAACGGCCACATTGTTGCCGTACAGCCGGAGTTGATCGTTGAAATGCAGACTGCAGGCGGCAAGGTGATCCTTGCCCGGCACCAGTCGCGGTCGCGGCTTGTACCGCAGATTGGGCAGCTGGTGCCAGTGGAAGGGCATGCTGCCGCGCGTCTGCACAAATCCGGTTAGCTGGCCGTTGAACTCCACTATCTGCTCCGTCTCCACGAAGTTGGCCACCTGGCCCTGCTCGTTGCTGCCGCGGCAAAAGAGTCGGGTGCCCGCGCGCTCCACCGATCGCCGCGTCACGATGCTCCAGAAGAAGGTCTGCCCGTTGATCTGCACCTGGTTAATGGACACAAAGCCCAGGAGCAGCGGCAGCTGGAATCGCTCCATATTGTCGCAATGGAACTGCCTTAGCACATAGCCGTTCCACACGAAGCGCTGATCCGCACGCTGCAGCATGCCCTGCCGCTGCTCCGGATTGGCGGTGACCAGCTCCCGTTGGCGTTGCAGCGAGTGGGTGAGGTCGTAGCGGTAGGAGAAGTAGAAGTACTTGGTGTCCAGCGTCTGGCGCAGCAGGCCCAGGTACGTCTCGTTCTCCTTGCGCTGGATGGCATTGGGAATGTAGGGAATGATGTCATAGCCGGCCAGCCGCCACACAATCGCTCCGTTGAGGACGCCCACAAAGATGCGATGCGTGGCCACCAGCAGGTAGTCGCAGCTCAGCAAATGGATGGTGCCCAGCACACCGCAAATCCTCCGCGTGGGCCTCAGGTTCGCCAGCTGCCCGCCGCTCGCTGGCTGGACTCTGGTCACCTTGTCGTGGCGCCCAATCACCAGCACTTCCTCCCCGCCATTGGGCTCCACGATGAAGCTCTCCGGGGTGATGTACAGGTTCATGTCATCGTACACTTCGTTGGCCTCCCTGCTGCTCTCCATGATTTCCGGGGGCGGCGGCGTGCCCAAATTGAAGTCTGTGCGGGGGAAAAGAGAGCACAAGAAAATCGAAGATTAATTTTAGGTCTAGGCTGCACCTGTGCTGCTTCCTCTTCTTCTTGTTCCACGGGGCGGCGCTCTCACTTGCTGTAATCAGGAAATTCCCGTCCTTATCGCTGCTGTTGCACACGCACAGCACCACACAGAGCAGCCACAGCCACGGTCTCAGCGGTTTTATGGTCTTTTTTATTGATTTAACACAGTATGCGTTTCATCAAAGTACTTTTGCCAATTTTTTATTTTTTTTTCTTATTCTACGTGTCAGTGTGACCGCAGGCTACACTCGTAAATACTCGATTGAAGGGAATTTTTTGAGTGGCGACAGATGGTCACACTGCGTTGGCGCGAAATGAAAAAGAGCGTTGCCAGACTGCTTTTTAGAACTCTTCTCGGTTTTCCGACGATTTCTCAAAATGGAAATCGTATTGAGAAGATATGTACATTAATTACATAATGTATAAAATCTTTGGCGAAACTCTAACAGGCCACAATTCGTGTTCTGTGGGCTTTCCCATTCCTGCAACTTACCGCTATAGATGCATTCTTAAAGGTTGCATTAAGAAATAGTTAAATAAGTTAACTCCTTTCGATTTAGAGGCAAGAACTTACCACCATCGGGAGCTTCCTTGCTTTTCCACCAACCAAACCAGCTAGGCATTTCTCCTGTTTTTAAGATCTCATAATTTTGTTCTTTTAAAAATGAAATGGTGACAATTTTAGAAATGATATAGTCAAAATAAGAACGTACACTTTAGATATTCATTATTATTCTGTTCTTTTATTAATATAAAGCTATTTCTGACTGGTAGCACTGTCAACGTTCGTTAAGCGTTTAGAAAAAAGTCGTAAAGTTAAAAATTTCGGTGTCGGATTCTATGTTGTGTGTGTGCTTCCTTCGAAGGAGTGAGGAGGGACTTTTGTGTTTTAAGGTTCTGCTGGATTAAAAGTAGAAAATCTATATCGAAAAATACTTGACTGACATCCGCCGGCAGTGTGCTGCCGCCTTCTTTTGGTACGAACTTTGTACATTACAAATTAAGACTTAGGCTAATCTGACGCGGAAGTTAGTGCATTAAGTAGACGAGAATGGCGGCGAGCGCGGTGGCCAGCAGTCCGGGAAGACCGGATCCCAGGGACGGAGCACCGCCCGTCCGGCAGTAGTACTCGCCGCAGTCCGCCTCCGAGATGGTCTTGTACTTCTCGAGGACATCGGACCATTTGCACAGGCCCACGCTGCACCAGTCCAGCTGCACGGCGTCCTGATTGAGGAAGAAGACCACCTTCTCCCGGTCCAATTCCGCCGGACATTCGTACTTCACCGCCACAAAGTTGCCGGCAAACGGATCGATCAGGCTGCTCTTCCAGCGCCGGCTGCTCATGCTGTCGGCGTTATCCGCCCGCAGCTGGATGTCATCCTTCTTCATGCCCAGCGCCGTGAGCAGGGTCAGCAGACCCGTGGAGTGGCCAAAGTGGGCCACCACATGCGGCGACACGGGGTTGCTCAGGTGCGTGAGCAGGTCCTGCACCAGGCGGCAGTTGAGGCGAGCGTTCTCCGGGAACCCGTGGCCGGATCCGTAGTAGTACTTCAGATCCTCGGCATACTCGAAGACGGACACCTGCTCCGGGAGGAAGGCGGCGCACCAGACGCTGCTCCTGTCCACCTGCCACGCCTGCTCGTAGCGGCACATGTCGTACATCAGCTTGATGTCGTCCTCCTCCAAGGTGTACTGGAAGCTGTGGGCGTAAATCAAGTTTTTAACCTCAAGATCATTTCCTAGACTTCCTACGAGCTACTCACCCCAATCGCGTGGAGATGTCCTTGAGGGTATTCGTCCACAGGGCGTCCTTGTGATACTTCTCGTACTCGGATCCCTCGCCCTTGTAGTTGAGGTCCTTGTACGACTGGCAGTAGTCATAGGGGCGCAGGAGCAGATCCTCCTTGGGAATCTCCACGGGATGGGCGGCGTTGACGCTACCGAAAAGACCCTCGGCAAAGGCCCTGAAGCTCTCCTGGGTGCGCTGGGTGTTCGTGTGGCGGAACTGAAAGGAAACAGAAATTAGCAAAGGCTTGAGAGATTGGTATCCAAGTCGGACCCACTTGATAGTAGGTATCGTTGTACTCCTTGGGCAGCACGCCGGGATAGTAGCGCTGGTACAGCTTGGCCGTGCCGCGGAGATCGTCGTATCCCTGGCTGGTCAAGTACTCCTCCTGGTCGGGCGTAATGCTGGCATTCCACCTCCACATCTGGAGGGCCAATAGGTCCGTGTTGCACAGCGCATCCGTATCCGGCTTGGTCTTGGCCACCTTGTAGTTGTTCACGATGAGATCACGGAGCTGCAAATGGGATTAAAAATCAATTATGATTATTAAATAAGGAAAATTATATGATTAAAGTTGATTTCAGTTTATTAAATCACCAAATAAGTATACTTAAGCCTTGAAAATAGACTCTATTGCCTATCATTAATTTATTAAGGTTGTGCTGAATACAAACGATGTACTTGTGTAAAGTATTACGTCGTAAAATCGAGCAGTCTATAACTTAATGATCTTTGTAAAATATATTGCTTCCTAAGTTGGCATACAAATGAAATACGGGGTTGCCATAAACAATGCCTATTTGTGCCCAATTTACTTAACTTTTTAAATAATAGAAATTACTTAATATATTATTGAATGGCGAAAAATAGTCTTGAAAATTTTCCTAGGTGAATGTTGCTAGCAACATGTTGAGCAACACATATTGTTGCTGTCAACAATCCATGTTGCACAGCATGAGAAGCTACATTATTACCTAATAATACCCAACTTTCATGTGTATCAATTAATTATGCTCTAATTTCCAAAAAACACCTGCTCAAGTTTATAAAAATAAGAAACTCCGGTACCTTAGCTCACTTAGTTGCACATTCTACTTAGATGACCTCAAAATTCGTAAAATCTTAAATAATTTACAAAGAATTCCATTCGCGTAAATGCATTTTTCTAAGAGCAATTAAAACCCTCAGCTAAGCGCAACGTAAACACACTTTATGTATAAAAGTCTTATGTATTCCGGACTCACCTCCGCCACGCGGGCAGCATTGTTGATCATGCTCTTCTTGGGCAGCCGGGTTCCATGGCGGTGGAAGATCCACATCTTCTTGGGCTCGCAGCCGGGCACCAGGTACTGCCGATCGATGTCGCTGCCCTTGACGATCTGGTAGGCGGTCTTCGAGGAGAACTGGCGGGTCTGCGGGCGAGAGGTGTCCTGGCCGAAGCAGTAGTCATCGCCGCGGACGAGGGCCACCAGGGGCAGCAGTAAGAGCAGCAAGCGCATGTCTCTGGGGAGGAGGAGAAAATAAAATACCAAAACCAAGTCAGAAAGGGTTGCTCGAATATTTAAGTGGCGGCCCAGCCTTTCCTTCGGCGCATATCCTTGAACTGTCGCCCTGTCCAACTGGTGCCCTAATGGACAGGAGCAGGACGACGAGTGTCATATGTGGATCGCCGCCATCGCGGCACAGACTACAGACAGCGGAAAGGTGTGGCATTTAAATTGCTTCGCTGGCGTCTGGCAAGGAACCAAGGAACCAAAGGTGCCCAAGGGCTCCAAGGAAGTCAAACTGGGAGGGGCACCGCAGAATTGAATTGAATGGAATGGCGGCAGGGAATGGAAATCCGGAGTTCCGGCGCTCGGCGCTCGGAGCTCAAAGGAAATGCCAGCACACACGCACCCACAGCTGGCCCTGAAAATTAGGCTAATGATTTTCGCTGACAAATTGCTGCAGTTCGTTCTCCACGTGGCTTTTGGCCATCAGCCCCAAGTCCATCAACTGTCCAACGGCCGCCTTCACACTCCGCCCTTCCCCAATTAGGTCAGGCCAACAAGTCGCGATTGCCCATAGATTGCCCATAAAAGATTGTAATGTTTCAATTTAGGGCCCGCATCCATCCAACTTTGATTAATCAACCTCCTTTCGGGGGAACCCCCTTCGATGGGGATACAATAGCTCATTAACCCATGAATCCGACAGCTTGTAACATGAGCTTAAATCTAATCACAAGCAGGCCTGTCGTTGTACCTCAAGCGTTACTTTCAGAGGGTTACTTTCTCAGTTACTTTTCCAAGCAAAATGAGTTTGAAAAATAAATTGATGTCGTTGTACTGCCGTCACAGGCCTTCTTCCGCTCAGAAAACAGCAGTAATGTCTTTGTAAGTATCAAGAATATCGCCTCTCAGATAAAGTTAGGCTAGGGAAGTACAGTTACCGCTGCAGAGCTAAAATCGTACTCAAAGCAGGGCTGCCAACTCGCTAAATAAAGCATCTGTAAACTTTTTATCCACAGTGCACCATCAGCGGCCTGCTATGGACTGGCTGCAGCTATTGCTGTTATCTACTTCACCGATTGGCGGGTTATCACCAATTGGATTCCCCTATATAATACGAAATATCCCAAGCCAGAGGACAAGAAGTGATTCTATCCATTCCTTAAGAATAAACGAAATGAATACGGACCCTTGAAAATCGTGCCTTACGCCGAAAATTATCCAAATAAACGGTTTTACCGACATTCAATGGAAAATCTGGTGCTATGTTTTCTGTTCGATTTATTTTTAATGCTTTTTGCGGCTAAATGTTGCTGATGCTGCTGTGTTTGGGCAATGCATTTGGTGGAACACGCTTCCAAAACAAATAAATGCTCTGCCAGTCAAAACACGAACCAGAAGAAAAACAAATAATTAATTGTTGCCACAGCCCCAGAAATAGATGAACCAAAAATTTCGCCCCCTAAAAACCCCTCAATAAAGAATTACTATTTGGGGTTTTGTGTTTACAATTTCGCCCCCATCGATCGCATCGGAACGGATCGGATCGGATAGGATGCTGGCAAATGCAGAGTTGGGCAACCTGTTGCAGAAATGGAATACTGACGTACAGAGAAAAAATTGTATTATAAAAGAGAATGTAAATATATATTTAAATATTACTTTGGAATATCCATTTGTTAGATAAATAATATATTCAAGGAGTTTTTAAATAGTCGGAGAATGGTTAAGCATAATCATTAAACACAAAATTGCACTTTAAGGAAGTGTTTTATATTTTGAAATTTTAAATTTGAAGGCAAGATTTTTTAGAGAGCGAAAATATGAAGTTTACTGATATTTAAAATATTAAAGAAATATACTATCTATTCTTTAAATTAAAATATCAATCGCTATTAATACAACTTGAGGCAATTTCTATCTATTTTCCTGTAAAAGATTTGTAGAAGAGTTCTGGACGATCTCTTTATGAATTTTAAATTTATGTCTTGCAGACTTTTCTCCCCGTGCATCTGTGACGTCACTGCCATAGCATTGACAGCTGCAATTAGCTTGTGAAATTTCCAATTACATTTCCCAGGCGCGGAAGGCCAAAAAGCGGGCGAACTGACACACGCATCTAATTCTCCGCCTCCGTCTGCTGCCAGGCATCTTTGCATTTTCAAGTGCAAATAATTGCCTCACATGGCATCCGTCGGATCGGTTGCACTTTTCCGCTGCCATACCCTCGATATATATTACTATTACTCGATCTCCGATCTGAGAGATCCCTCCTCGGGCGGCACTCCCCTAATCAATTGAATGCGCCGCCTTTGTTTGCATTTTCCAGTCATAGAACACACATCATCGTGTCTCGAACCGCCCAGTGCTAGTTTTGTGTGTTTTCTCAATGCGAAATTAAAATTCCAATTCGACTGCCATCTCTCGTGCTTACTTGCCGGGCTTTTATGAACTGAACTCGCGCTCTCCCAAGTTATTGTAATATCATACAGATTCGCCACGAGTTGGAAATCTAATTTAATCTGGAAAATAATATTTATTATACTCCATTTGTTCTGTATTCGCGAATGAGGAGTGTGTGCGTGACATTTGGCTAATTTGCTCGATGTTTTGTATACTTGGCCGGCTCTCCTTTCGATAATTCCCTAGTTTTCATATTTTTAAGAGATCTGCCCTCGTGCTGGTTTCACTGGCGGGATTTTGGTTTTCTTTTTTAGAGCATTGCCCATAAATCAAAACCAGAAATTTATTTTCAGTTGCTGTTTTTCTGCTGTTTCCACTTTGCCTAATTTATTGTGGGTTTTTTTTTAGGTTTTTCTTTCTTTTTTCCATTTTTTTTTGGGCATTCTGCATGAGCAGAAGTCATTGCCAGCGATTTGATTCGAATTCATCATTTCACCAATTGATTTTCCAGAGCAACCACACACTGAGCGATCTGAGATCATTGAACTTTTTTGGAGAAATTAACTAATTTCGATTACGAAATGATGCCAGAGAAATGGGGAGCACCAAAATACGTCAGATACTTGCTTCTATTGCCCCGAAAATATCTATAAACACTTTCCAATCTAAAGTTAAGCTAGGAAGGTACAGTACCCGCTGAAGAACTAAAGTTAAGCAGGGTTGCTTTCAATGCCGAGCTGCCAACTCGCTTAAAACAGCAACTGTGACTCAGAGCTGGTCTAAAACTCAAACATTTAAGTAATTATTCCAATTACTTTACTGATTGAAAGGTTGTCACCAAATTTCACCCATTGATTTTCCAGCTCAACACACAATGATCGATCGATTGATATGAGATCGTTGAACTTTTCCGGGGAAATTAAATAATTTCGATTACGAAACGATGCCAGAGTGAGATGTGGAGCATCGAAATACGTCAGATACTTGCATCAATTGCCGGCCAAAGTTAATTGATTACACACGCAAACACAGCTGGCTTTTTCGAGCGTTTTGCAAGCGCTTGGTCGCTCTGCTTTTTCACAGCTGTCCGCGAAAATTGTCGCGGAAAAAAATACAGAAAAGAAAAGCGAAATCAAAGCTCTCCACCAGCAGCTACTGTTCATATTAATTAGCATACGAGCGCGAGCGAATGCCAGGTCGAGCGACCAATTATCGTAATGATGCTCAAGCGCAATTCACTTAAAATCCCCGACACGTCGCCGGATAATGGCACATTCATCATGCACGCCATATACACCCGGCTATTACACGGCTATACGAATTTATGGAGGGTCTTGGGGTCTTGGGAGACCGGAACATCCATGTTCCGAGCATTAAGCGATAGGGAGAGAGGCGTAAAAGACAAGGCCACTATCTAGTTAATATGCAGACGTCGACGCAGGGACCCCAGAACCCCCGATAATTCCAGACTGGCGCTCCTCTGGAGAGAATCTTTAATACGATATACCCGAAAATTGCCTGGGAACATTAAGTATTTAATTTATCACCCCGAACCCAGACCCAAGGCGACCTTCTTCTCCATTACAAGTCGGCCGAGAGAAAGAGAGATGCCACGGTCTGGTCTGTGTTTGTTTGGAAAATTTTTAAAATATGCCGCCTGCTTGACCTCAGCGATCTCTCACATAGACGCAAGTGTGATGTGCTGTGTCTGGTATCTGCGATCTGCGATCTGGGAATTTTGTAAGAGTTTCCAAAAGTATCTCGGAGATGGCAGCGCCCGAAAATAGAATTGCTTCATTTCTAATGATATATTAACTAATGCCCATTAAAATGTGGAAGCCAAAAAGAAACTATTTTCGGTTGGCAAACAAACAAGGAAGCAAAAGGGGGAGTAGAATGGAAGGGAAAGTGGGAAAGTGTTTTCGGTTAAGGTTAAGTGAGCAAAAGCCAAAAAAAAAAGAAAATGCAAAAGCAAAAGGCGGATGCCAAAATCATTTTTGGCAAAGTCTCAAGATTGAAAAGCTTTTGACAAATTCTGTAATTTATTTGAAGCGAGTGTGGTGGCATTTTCAAGAGCACCTGATCGCTGTCTCTCTATAAACAAATGGAGAAAATACTGCTTATTTACACAGCAGAAAACGCAATCAAAGTAAAGTACAAGTAAATATTTACCAAGTTGTGCAACTTAGTTTGAGCGATCAAGAGGGAGGAGGGTATAATTCAAACACTAATTGACTTTTCAAGAGCAACTGAGCGGCAAAAAAAATAGAGAACAGAGAAATAACACAGAAGAAAATGAATGAATTCCTGCCAAAAATAAAGGTATTTAAATACCTTCTAAATCTCATAAGCCTGTTTAACATATGGTTCTTAACATCGAATAAAAAGTTGTTTTGTTTTTAAAAATAAAGAAATGTTCTTTGTTTATTTTTTTATGAGCTTAAAATATTTAATATAATTTTAAAAGCATTTATAAAGTGTTTTGGTAAAAGGAAAGCATAATAGAATGGGAGAAGGCTTTCTATCGAAGCAAATATAACATTTTTAATAGAACCAAATTACTTACAAATTGTGTAATTTAAATATAGCAATTAGAGCAGAAGAAAAACTCATAAAACCAGACAACGCCTTTGAAAATAATTCCCAAGGCTTCGTTTCATTTATAAGCCCATAAAAATCAATTTAAATTCATGCCTTAACAGCTTGTAACTTTAGAACTTGTGAAATTTCCAAAGAAACCACATAAATTTTATAAAGAAAAACTAAATAAAATGCCTACAAATAGTGCAGATTATGGGCTAAATCGTTTCGAAGGGAGAAGGGCAGGTGGAAGAGGCGAACGAATTTTCCAAGAGCAAACTGATCGCAATCCCAACGGTGAGCAAGAGCGAGAAAAACGCAGTGGAAAAACAAGTTAGAGTCAACGCTCTTTAGGTCTTTGACAACCGGTTTTCCCAGCGTCTCTCTATCCAGTCAAAAACATTATTTGTTGTTTTGTTTTCGAGTCTGTTTGGCCCACATAATGGGCCAAGACCCGCTTTGCCCTGCACCGCAATCACCCACGCCCCTCAGGTAGGTAGCTGCTAAGGTAAATACCAAATAGCAAATACCATTTACAGTGGAACTTCAATAATTAGGTTACTAGGTTACTTAATAATATATTTCTACGAAGATTTTAATTTTTTTTAAATATGAAATATTCCATAAAACGACTTTAATCATTCACCTTAATTTAATTTTCCAAAATTGTTTTAGATTTTGATTGATTTTATACTTTTTCACTAAAATTTGAGAACCCTCTTTGAAAACGCTTAAAAAATAGAGAGATATTTAATATAAAGCAGCTAAAAGTGAAAATGAATATGGTTTTTTCAATTTCTACGTGCTTTACCATACAGAAGTTCCACTGTGGCAAATAGCCAAGTGTCAAGACATTGAAGATTGAGTCCGTCAACATATTTAGGCAGCAAAAACGAGCGGGAATTTCAAATATGTTCAGAGAGGCTCAACCCGAAATTATGTACGAGCATGTGAGAGGGGAGGGGGCTCTGAAAATAAATTAAATATTTAATGTGTCTCAAAGGGAAGTCATTCCCCTGCGAACAAAAAGGAGAAGCGGGAGGAGCATGGCGTGTCCAAGTGGAAGTGGCGTGCCCCTTGGGGGGCTGGTCATAAATCTGGTAATCCGGCACAGGACGATGGGGAATTAGGAAGAGGTGGGACAACGCCAACGCCAAGACACTTGTGTCAACTATTTGTTTGCGTAATTTGCTTATCTTTGTGCGGCCATCCATTTTAATTGCACGCTCTTGGAGACCTAATTATTTTAAGCGCGTTTTTAAACGCGTGCGAAACGCACTGTCAGCCAGGTGAGCTGAGCAAAAGCCAGGTAAGCCCGGCTAGGTGATTCAAACAGCTGCCAACGGGCTAATTTGATTGCTTGGCCAACAAAACGCGATTCAGCAACAAATTCTAGCACAAACAGATTTTATTTTTGCTAGAACGTTGAACTTCTCATGGAGTTTGGCACTTAAGAAAATATTTGCAAGTTGTGTCACACATTTCAGCGAGAAATAAATATTAAATAATATTTATTTTGCATTCTAATTTGTTATACATATCCACAGGAGCATTTCCCATATGTCTAGCATTTTTAAATAGCACATTACAATTTGTCAACAGCTTTTAAATTATATTTACGGACTCATTTCTCATGTCTATAAGTTAAACTCATAAAAAAATATGTTTGAATATTTATAAAAAAAGTATCTAAAATTCTTAGGAATATGAAACGATGTTTTGTAAACCTCTCTTGATTGAATATTTGAATAAATGTACAAAACATTCCTGAAATTAAATTAGATTATGAAGAAAGTTTGCCTAAACTTTTTCAAGGTGTACTTCCCCTCCAGGGCAGAGGCAACAAAAAATAAAGTCCCACGCTGCGTGGAAATGGACACCACGAAAAAAGCGAAAGAAACGTTCCCAAAAAAAAAACTGATTAATGTAGCCACCTCAAGTTTTTCAGCGGTTTTCATTCATATGCAAAATGTCGAATGGTAACAAGTTAAGATTATTTCGCTGAGCTCATCACGAAATCGGAAAACAAAACAAAAGAAAACAAATACAAAATACGAAATACGAAAATACGTTATTTGTTTTGCGGGATGATGCCGTGTTTGTTATATAACAATTATACTCAAATTATAGACGTCGAACGAACAGGTTTCCCAAGTCCCGGCCATCTCGGCATATCTCTCTGACTTTTCTGACAAAAATAAACGCAAATAAATGCAAACTGCAGGTGCAGCTGGGAAAACTAAGTGGGGATGAGGTATTTAGAGAGCATTTTAATTGTTCAATTAAATACGAGATGATCGTGAGCAATTCTTGGCGCAATTTATGGGAATTTTATTAGCGACAGCTTTAGCGCTACATAAATTATGTCGATGAATTATGATAATTTTATTAAGTTAACAATATGTCTTGAGACACACACACGAACACACACCTATTTTTTGTAGCTTAAATGCTTTGGCTAAACAATTGAATTCAAGTTTGGGCTGCTTTTTTCAAAAAACGGTTTGAGCGATTTTAGCCGCTAACAACACGACGCGACCGCTGAACGTTTGAAACGGAACTGAAAACCGCCTCGGAATCGCCTAACCAAGTTGCCTCACTCACTCTCTCTCTGTCTTTCTTCCGCCGCACAGTGGGCGAAATGAGGGATCTGGAGAGTAATTTACTTCAGTTTTGTAAAAAGATATCTTCTTATTTGGATTGAATTATTATTAATTTATTTATCATATCCATTTATTTGGTTTACTTACCATTTATTTAATTTTATTTAAAAAAATATAATACAT
This sequence comes from Drosophila lacteicornis, assembly GCA_008044355.1. NCBI lineage: Eukaryota > Metazoa > Arthropoda > Insecta > Diptera > Drosophilidae > Drosophila > Drosophila lacteicornis. The sequence goes on from VNKF01007954.1 coordinate 280,866, forward strand.
GTATTGAAAATAATTTTTTTAGAAGTAGGTTTTATGTATTATGCATTAATTATGGTAATCTGATGATGAAATCATAATTAATTTATATTTATAATTAAATATTACAATATTAAATGGTATAGAAAAAAATTCAACGTATTCTCTTACTTTTTAGTATTTTATTATAGGTATAGATGTATATAAAATATATAAATTAATTTAAATCCACTAGATAAGTAACGTCACCCACTGTGCTCTCAACCGCCCTCAAGTTCGCTCATTTATAGATGAAAGCGATAAGCGATCATAGAGGTAAGGGGCAGGTGAGATACATTGTCAACCCAAGATTAATTATATGCATTTTTTGGTCCCTAAAAGGAAGAGTAATCATTAAAAATTTATTAATTTATATTTGTTGTAACTGAAAGACTCTTTCATCATTTTAATTTCATTTTATTCCTTTATTGCTTGTTTGTCGTGTTTGCTTCTTTTTAAAAAATGCAGTGCGCCTCTTTTCCTGCTTATCTAAATCTGATTTTCCTAAGTGGGATTTTCTGTAATTACATTACATTAGCGTTTTGTCACAACAATTTGTATATTTTGTTATCTCTGTCGGTAGTTTTATCTCACACGAAACACGAAACTCGCATAAGTCATAATTTTTAATAAAACGCAATTTTTGATAAGTATGAAAATTCCGCAAAGAGCACATCATGGTTTGTTGCTAAAATGAGTTGCCTGTAAAATCTAGGAAGGTTTGAAGTTGTTTTCCTAGCTCTACTGTCGCTTCTTCCGATAAGGCAAACAATAGATGGCCATCAAAGTCCAACTCTACTGGGACAGACGTTCAAGTTTACCACCCTGACGTCGTCCGCTAATCACATTTGTCTGATAACAGCAACGTCTACAAGGAGTATAGAGATCCTTAATATAGATTTCGGTTGAAATCTATTAAAACACATGTTTTTCTCTTCCAAGATAAGTAATTGGCGTCAAACTCGTCCAATCTGGTTTGTAAACAATAAGATTATAAAAGTAATTGACATTTTCAAGTGCCAGGTGATCCATTTTAAACGCCACAATCGTAACTACTATGACGATTCTCAAGGACTTACGTCATACCACTAAGTCAGGACTTCAGGGGGTATTACGAATGGTTTAGCGCTAAAATCATGCCATATATGTAAGTGACTGGTGCACTTGAGTCATTCTACAAGGTTTTCGATTAAAAAGTACTTTTACATTCAATCAAAATGCATTTTTATCAAAATTAGTAATTATTTTAACGTTGCATACTTAAACTTCATATTTTAAAAGAATTGATAACGATGTCTTCCTATAACACAATTGATATAAATTAAAAGACAAAAATAAGATGAAAATAATTTCAAATATTGGCGCGCTACTGTTAAAACCAGAGCCCGCGTTGCCAACTGTTCAGACAGATCTGGCTAGAAAATAGCCAAACACGTCGTAAATCATAACGTTTTGTTCCCTTACGTGGCTTAGTGTGACCGCTGCCGCGGAAGAGAAAATCCCTAGTTTGGCTAGTTTTTTTCTAGCCAGATCTGGCTTGACAGTAGCTAAATCACTTACGGCGTAAATCGATACGTTTTTGTTCACTACGTCATTGTTTTTTAGTGTGACCAGCTGCCGAGGAGGAGAAAATCCCCTGATTGGCTAGTTTTTTCTAACCAGATCTGGCTAGAAAATAGCCAAATCCCTTACGTCGTAGATTGTTACGTTTTTGTTTATTACGTCCTTCTTCGTTAGTGTGACCAGATGCCGCGAAGGATAAAATCCCCTGTTTGGCTAGTTTTTTCAAGCCAGATCTGGCTATAAAATGGCCAAATCCCTTACGTCGTAAATCTTCACGTTTTTGTTCACTTACGTTGTTTTGCTTACGTCCTAGTTCGCTTAGTGTGGCCAGGTGCCGCGAGTAAGAAAATCCGCGCTTTTTCCGACGAATTTGAGGAAGAGGAAAACAAAAAAAGAAAGAAAATAAAATAAGGTAACACTTGAGACGCCATCGCAAAAATTTGTAAAAAGTTTAAAATTTGTGTAATTTTGCGTTTTGTGGGCTCTTTATTGCGGTTAAAAAGTGAAGGAAAAGTGGCACTAGACCGGTGTCCACGCAGTTAATGCCAAGAGCAGCCAGTGAGTGTTGGATTAGCTGCAATTCGACGCCGGATTCTCACCTGGCCGATCGATCGGCGTTTTTTTCTCTATATTTTTCTCGGTCTCCGTCTGCTGCGTGTGTGTGTGTGTGTGCGTGGGTGCTCCACGGGACTTCTGGCTCATTTTGTGTATGTGCAGGTAAACAAACGCCGCTGATGCGCGAGATGGCGGATCTGGACGCAGTGCACCTGGGGCTGGACGAGAACGAGGCGGACATAGCCGAGGAGCTGCAGGACTTTGAGTTCAACACACGCAGCGAGGCCTCCGAATCGAATGGCGGGGATTCCACGGACTCGGAGCCGAGCATCAGTTCGGTGAGCACCGCCACATCCTCGCTGGTGGGCAGTAACAAACGGAAGACCAAGAAGCAGGCCAAGGAGTCCCCGGCACCAGAGACAAAGCCGGCGAAGAGCTCCAAAGTGAAGACTAAGCGAGAACCCAGCCCGGAGGAAGTGAATGGCGGCGGCAAGACCCAGAAAAGGGAACAGAAGAAGCGCACTGGCAGCGAGTCGGCCAAGAAATCCTCTTTGGATCCGCCCGAGAAGCCCCAGGCCAAGTCCAAGTCCCCTTCCAGTGAGGATCGGGAGCAGCCACCCGTCAAGAAGGCGAGAAGCAAGAAGATTGTGGCCAATACAGCTACCGAGTCCGGGGGCCACAAGAGCGATGGCAGCGAGGCCGAGGACGAGAAACCAGCGCTTCCAGACCTGGAATCGGACAGCGAGTCCTCCGACTCGGATTCGGGCACCCAGCACAAGCGGAACGTGGGCAACGGCCGGGGCAAGACCAGCTCCAAGAGCTCCACGCCCGAGAAGGATACCGGTCCGCCGTCGCACTCGCAGAAGGGCTACGACTACATGACCAAGCTGAACTATCTGTTCCGGGACACGCGCTTCTTCCTCATCAAGTCGAATAACAGCGACAATGTCCAGCTGTCCAAGAGCAAGAGCGTGTGGGCCACACTGCCGCAAAACGATGCCAATCTGAATCAGGCCTTCAAGGAGGCCAGGAATGTGCTGCTCATCTTCTCGGTTAACGAGAGCGGTATGTATTGGGTTGGGGGATTTATTCCCCAGTGATTGGTGTTGGGTATGAGTAAGAGTTTATAGTTACTTTTATTTATTTACTTTTTAATTACTCAGCTGCCAGAATGCTCGCATTTTGTAGTTGCTTGTTTGTTTTTTTAATTATTTACTTTAATTCGATCGATTTTCGCAGTATTTTCTTATTGATTAGGATGAGGTATGATCCCAGTTGGGGTCTTCCAAGATTCTGATGGGAGTTGTTACCAAGTTGCTTAATAATTGCCTGCTTCTAGGCTCTTTAGACTGTTACTTAGCTTTCGTTTAAACTTTAAAGTAATATAATTTATTATTTCCAGACTCTTATTAATAATATATTAAACCAAGCTGTAACTATACCTTCGTGTAAAGTAATATAATTTATATTAATATTTACTAGACCCTTATTGACTGTGTACAATCTCTATTTGCACTGATGAGGACACAGTTTGGTCGTAGTTGGGGTATTCCGCGATTGTGTTGTTGTTTTGACTGATATTATGGCGAAGTAGCTATAATTTGTTTGTTACTTTATACTAGGTTAGTTATTATCTCAGCTGCTTACTTAATAACTTTGTTATTTGCGTAACTTTCCATAGCTCAGCCTTAGATTAAGCTAATTATATTTACGCTTGTGTTTACTTAAGCTCGAGGGCTTCTTTCGCAGTAAGAGGAAGGTTTTTAATGATTTAATTACCTTTACATCTTCCTATTTACAATTATTTTATTTTATATTAATTTATGTTAGCTTATCATTTATGCATGCCCTTAATTACTTATTTTTCCCTTGAGACCTTAAAGGAAGTGACTCTTAAAGGGCCATTAACATTCAAACTCTCTGTGCTTCCAGGTAAATTTGCAGGATTCGCGCGCATGGCGGCCCCCTCGCGGCGGGACATACCCCAGGTGGCCTGGGTGCTGCCGCCGAGCATTTCGTCCAAGGCCCTGGGCGGCGTCATCGAGCTGGACTGGATTTGCCGCAAGGAGCTGTCCTTCAATGCCACCCTACACTTGCACAACACCTGGAACGAGGGCAAGCCGGTGAAGATCGGACGCGACGGCCAGGAGATCGAGCCCAAGATCGGCGGCGAGCTGTGCCGACTCTTTCCCGAAGACGAGCAGATCGAACTCACGCCCATACTCAAGAAATCCAAGGAGACGGCCCGGGTGATGCGGGAGAAGGGCATCCACGTGATCTACAAGCCGCCTCGGAGTCTCTCCTCGCGTGGCCACGGAGGCGGGGGCGGGGGCGGCGGCCGAGGAGGCCGGGGAGCCAGCCACGACCAACTGGGTCCGATGCGTCACAAGAGGAGCTACCACGGACCACCACACCACCGTCCATATCGCCACCACCATGGCATGGGCATGCCGCCCTCCCATGGCGGGGGCTTCAAGCGCAGCGGTTCTCCCTATCGCCAAATGGGCAGCGGCGGAGCCGGTGGAGCGCCCGGCGGTCCCAGCGAGATGACCATGCCCTCGTGGGAACGGTACATGTCATCGGCTGCAGCCGCGGAGGCATACGTGGCGGACTACATGCGGAACATGCACGGCCAGCTGCCCCCACTGCCGTTCGTTCCACCGTTTGCACAGCTCCCAATGCCCGGGGCTGGAGCGGGTGCAGCCGGTGCGCTGCCACCGGGCGCTGCGGCGGCCATGTACGAGCAGCTGCCGCCGCCAGTGCGGTACTACGATGGACCAGGAGCACCGCCACTGCCGGACTATCCGCCACCACAGCGGCCGCCACCGCCCGGGTTCGACAAGGCGCCAAGCTACGAGGAGTTTGCCGCCTGGAAGAACGCTGGCCTGCCCACAGTGCCGCCGCCGGGCTTCCCTGTCTACGGGGGAGCACCCAATGGCGGCGGCAGCAATGGAGCTGGTGGTGGGTCAGTGAACGTTGGCCAGGCGGCAGGCGCCCAAGGAGGCGGAGGCATGGGACCGGGCGTTGGCGGCGGCGCTTCCGGTATGGGTGGTCCTGGTGGCTATCGGAGTCGGGACGGCAACAATGGCGGCGGCTCCTCCGCGGGCAATCGTCGGCGGGAGTACGGAAATCGCAGCGGCGGATCATCGCGAGACTCGCGACAATTTCGCGGCGACCGTGGCGGCGGCGGCGGCCAGCGAAGCTATCGGGACAACAGGCGCTAGAATCGCCAGAATCGGAAAGTGTAATCCTAATCCTCTCGCGCGTGTGAAAATGCAAAAATGCGCATCGGTATAAGCAAAAAGTAAAAGTAAAAAGTTAGTAGATCGGAACCCCACGGAACCCTTAACCCCTGATAATACGGCTATCGTCTGCGAATCGATACAACTCTCTTTCCCCCATTTTCTCTCCAAGCTACACCCCCCCAAGCCCCACCCCCTCAAACTCCACATTATGATTTAAACATAAACTTACGACCTAAGCAAATTTCAAAACAGCAAATTAAATGCTAAATTAAATATTTTAAACACAAAAAAAAAATACAAAATGAAAGAGAGAAAATGTGAACTTTATTTACCCAAAACAAAATCAAAAAAAAAAAGAAGAGAAAGAGACTATAAGAGACGCCCAACAACCACAACCAACAAAACCACAACCAATACCATGAACGAACTTAAGTTAACAAGAAAGAGAGAGAGCAATCAGTGCAAACAGTGATGTGTGTAATGTGTGAATCCCCCAGCCCCTCAAACCACAAAAAACCAGAGAGTTGGACTAAAGCCCGATAACCAAACGGGGAGCAATCCCCGCCAGCAGCAAGAGACTTTCACAGACGCGAGGGTCCCGTCCCTCTTTCGATCCGATCTGAGCTTCCTTATACGTAGCATATAACTAATGCCAACCATTTTTAACCATTTTTACATATGTCTCGCTGACAGAAGACCGTCCCAGAAACAGACACACATCCGCCGCCTCCACCTCGGACCCGGACATCCCCGGGTCCCCTTTGGTCCTTGGCCTTCCGTAGAAATCCGGACCTATAGCCATTCGAACTGTTTGACTTAATCGATTTCAAACCGAAAGACTGCCACATTTTCGCGCTCTAGACAAGCGTTGACCGCCGACAAACACATGCCCGGACAGACCTAGGGATGTTTGCTCTGTTTCTTTGCAGGTTTCGTAATTAAACTAGGAGCTTGGATGTTGGATTGTATGGAAGAGCTAGAGAAGACCAGAAGAACGCCGTTGATGGAGACTGATGCTGATTAAAGACTGATGATGAATAAAGACTGAAGCTGAATCAAAGATAAGGCAATTTTCTTTCTTTATTTGTTTGGGATCTTTAATGATTTTTGAGATTTAAGTACAGATCACAGCTTCGATTGGTGTTACTTGTTCCATTTAATAAGTAACCCTTTCGGGACAACTGCGACAATACGACCCAGAGATTTTCAAACTTCCGTATTTTCAATCATTTTAAAGCGATCAAATATGTAAACTATCCTATTGGGATTATATGTCCTAGGATAAAAGTACGATTAGGGATTTTTAAGTATGCAGTACATCATTTTTTAGCCACCTTTCATAATATGCAAAACATTTGCCACAACTATCTTGGATTTTAAAATAAAACTCATTCCCGAAAGGATTAAATGATTTTTTAGATTTAAGTACAGACAATTTTGACTAAAATCACATCTTCGATTGGTGTTACTTGTTTTATTTAATAAGTATTTCTTTCTTAAGAAGGATTTTGAGCTTATGGAGGAAAGATCTGTACCTAAACATTTCTATCTTATAAATTCTATGAAGATTTCTAAGTGACATAGTTGCCTTTATCTTTATAGACTTCTAACTTCTGCAAGTAAAACTATATAAGAAGAGTCATTATTAAAGTCTCAATATTTAAGTTACTGTCTTATTGACATCTTTGTTCTTATTGACGCTGATGCATCATGTAAAGATACTCTCTTACTTCAGATTTATTGCGCATTGTCGCAAAGCCTTATTTATCTGGAGTATACATACATATGTATGTACATATTCCAGGTTTCTGATAAAGTTAATCCCACATGCAAAGAGTAAACCCTTTGTTCTAGTGTCCCAGGTTAGTTTCTTAGTCGTGCTACTCAATGAGAAAGCTTACATTATCACCTGTTCCATGGGTTACGTCCTAATGACTTTAACTTCACTGACACCTGCATTTCCTGATAATTAAGTTATTGTAAGAGAATTTTTCTAGCTACGCTTCCGTCAGGTAGTGTTATATTTGAAGCAAGCGATAATCGTTTCGTATTTCACGGACCTACTGCTATTTTATAAAAATAGAGAACACAAATCTTTAAAACTCCAAGAGGACTTTATAAAACCTCTGATTTATTTGCACATTTGAATATATTGATACAAAAAAATAGGGCTTGGTGATGATTTAACATCCCTCGCACCAGCACTGCAGGCGGGCACTGCAGTGTCCACTGACACGGCCTCCTCCTTCCTCCTTGCAAACCCGTCGGCAGGTCTCATTGTCCCAGACGGCGCAAGGACCCTTATATCTGCCAGAGAGGCAGTCAGCGTCGACCGTGCTTGCTCCAAGGGCCACAATCGCCAATAAGGCGAAGAAAAGATGCAGAAGTTTGATCTGAACCATTTTGACTTTGTAATTGCGAAGTAACTGGGAAGTGTTTGAGCTCTACTGCTCCGGGAGCAGCTTATATAGGCGCCGGACCTACCCACTATCAGCCAATTGTGCAAATAGAGTCGGGACTAAACCATTAGCACAATATTTTTAAGTTGTTTTGCAATTAGTTTATCTTATTATTTTCGCGATTTGTTTATTTGTTTCACTTAACGAAATGGAGGGTTACCTTTCAGCTTATGTTGGACAGCTACAAGATAAGTTGCAACTTAAAAATAAATTTGATTTAAATTTAAGTAAACAACTTTCAGTTTCCAGTTGATTCTTTTAAAGTATGTAATTTAATGGATTTCGCACAAGCACTTCAGTAAATCCTCTGCTCATCTAAGAATTAGCTTTCATTTGATGTAAAGTCAAACCAATTATTTTGAATGTTCACATATCAGTTCTTTATTTTTGAATAATTAATAGAAAATAAAGCACAGAGACATGTAGATTTCTTAACATCCCTCGCACCAGCACTTAAGGCTGGGGCTGCAGTGTCCAGTTTGGCGATTTTCCTCCCGGCAAAGACGTCTGCAGAGCTCATTGTCCCAAACAGCACAAGGTCCTCTATATTTTCCAGACAGGCAATCGGCTTCGGCCACATTTGCTCCCAGGACAACGAGAGCCATCAGAGCGAAAAGAAAGTATAGAAACTTGATATGCACCATTTCAATATTTTAAATATGATTACTCGATTAATTCTGGGCATCGAATGAATTCAGTAAGGAACGGATGAGCTTTTATAGGAGTCCGATCTCTCGATGCCCAATGGAAACTGCTAAGCAAGTTTGCTAAGGTGACTGTCCCTGTGATTTGCTTCTTCATTCATAATAAAGAAAGTAATCGGAAATTGTTTTCTGTATTTGTTGCATATTCATTGAACGTATAACAAGACCACATAATAAGAATACAAAAGGTCAGAAGGCGCATCTTTATTAGAATGTGAAAAACCCAGAATTTATTTATATTGCTTGTGAAAATCCCAGGTCTATTAACAAATAGAAGAAAAAAGTAGATAGGGAAGGTGCGAAAGTGCAATCGCAATATTGTTTATATTTTGTTAGTTAAATATATAAATTATTCTTGACTTTAATTGGGTATCTTTATCTTAGCAATGACATTAGAATTTTTATTACTTAAGGTCATCTCAAGATACCTTAAGTTTTTAATGTACTTTTTTTGCACCCATTATTATAATAATCTGATTTTAAGGTAGGTCAGCATCACTAATAGCAAACGACACTCTTAAAACGGCAATATCAGCTCAAAAGTATGCCGTACAGACTAATTCAACTGTCAGTTTTCAGGTTTAATTTGAGGAACAGACCCTGCCGGCTGTAAATGGCTAGATTCTGGACAGGATCAGTCTCTGCCGGCTGTAAATAGCCAATTTCTGGTGAGGATCAGGCCCTGCCGGCTGTAAATGGCTAGATTCTGGACAGGATCAGGCCCTGCCGGCTATAAATGGCCAGTTTCTGGACAGGATCAGGCCCTGCCGGCTGAAAATTGTCAGTTTTTGGACAGGATCAAGTCGTGTCGGCTGAAAATGGCCAGTTTCTGGAGAGGATCAAGTCGTGCCGGCTGAACATGGTAAGTTCCTGGACAGGATCAGGCCCTGTCGGCTGTAAATGGCTAGATTCTGGACAGGATCAGTCTCTGCCGGCTGTAAATGGCCAATTTCTTGAGGGGATCAGGCCCTGCCGGCTGTAATTGTCCAGTTTCTGGACAGGATCAGTCTGCCGGCTGTAAATGGCCAGTTTCTGGACAGGATCAGGCCCTGCCGGTTGATATTGCTCAGTTTCTGGACAGGATCAGGCCCTGTCGGCTGTAAATGGCCAGTTTCTGAATAGGATCAGGCCCTGCCGGCTGTAAATGGCCAGTTTCTGAATAGGATCAGGCCCTGCCGGCTGTAAATGGCTAGATTCTGGACAGGATCAGTCTTTGCCGACTGAAAATGCTCAGTTTCTGGACAGGATCAGGCCCTGCCGGCTGTAAATGGGCAGTTTCTGGACAAGATCAGTCTCTGCCAACTGTAAATGGCCAGTATCTGGACAGGATCAGGCCCTGCCGGCTGTAAATGGCTAAATTCTGGACAGGATCATGTCGTGCCGGCTGAATATGGTAGGTTTCTAGACAGGATCAGGCGCTGCTGGCTGTAAATGAATAGCTTCTGGAGAGGATCAGGTCGTGCCGGCTGTAAATGGCCAGTTTCTGGAGAGGATCAGGTCGTGCCGGCCGAAAATAGTCAGTTTCTGGACAGGATCAGGCCCTGCCGGCTGTAAATGGCCCGATTCTGGAGAGGATCAGGTCGTGCCGGCTGAAAATGCTCAGTTTCTGGACAGGATCAGGCCCTGCCGGCTGTAAATGGCCAGATTCTGGACAGGATCATGTCGTGCCGGCTGAATATGGTAGGTGTCTAGACAGGATCAGGCCCTGCCGGCTGTAAATGGCTAGATTCTGGACAGGATCATGTCGTGCCGGCTGAATATGGTAGGTTTCTAGACAAGATCAGGTCCTGCCGGCTGTAAATGGATAGCTTCTGGACAGGATCAGGCCAAGCCGGCTGTAAATGACCAGTTTCTGGAGAGGATCAAGTCGTGCCGGCTGAACATGGTAAGTTCCTGGACAGGATCAGGCCCTGCCGGCTGTAAATGGATAGCTTCTGGAGAGGATCAGGTCCTGCCGGCTGTAAATGGCCAGTTTCTGGAGAGGATTAGGTCGTGCCGGCTGAAAATGGTCAGTTTCTGGACAGGATCAGGCCCTTCCGGCTGTAAATGGCCAGTTTCTGGAGAGGATCAGGTCGTGCCGGCTGTAAAGGGACAGTTTCAGGGGAGGATCAGGCGGTGCCGGCTGTAAATGCCCAGTTTCTGGAGAGGATCAGGGACCGTCTAAAAGTAATCAGTTTCTAGAGAGGATTAGGCTAAAACCCTCTGTACCGGAGATTCATATACCAGGCGAACAGACATATTAGAGAGAGGACAAGTTCTTCCGCGCTTATAGTTAATATAACAGTTTTAGGACAGAGAGATAACTGTTATAATAAAGTTTGGCTGAGTACAGCGTCCACCAGCTGTCATTTCTGTTCGCCTGGTATTTCATTCTCAGCGATGGGGAAATATGGTAAATATTTGTAGGAATTGGATGGGGAAAACCAATTGTAGGGGTTTCAGGTATCAGGCGAACATAAATACCAGATAGAGGATGGCCTCTTCTGCGCTTAAACTTAATATAACAGTTTTAAGCCTAAAGAGCGAGAGAGCCAGAGAAATCCCAAAGAGAAAGAGAGCCCAACCCAGCGCTTAACAGCTGACAATTCTGTTCTGTAAGCCCCAAAAGTATGCAATTTTTCCCTTGACGTCTGTTAAACCTTAATTCAGCCCAAAAGATGCACAATTATTTGACCAGATAATTAGCAAAATGCCCAAAAGTATGCAAATTTTTTACTTACATTAAAATGGAAAAATTGCTATTTTTCAGTTTCTAAGCCGAATATGCAAATTAAATTAAAAAAAAAAATAAGAAAATATTATGAAAATTATGGCTGTTTGTATAGAAACTAGAAAATCCTTCCAAATATATCCCCGAAAACTGCAAAGAATTGCTTTCACAATATGTATAATATTTATTATTTATTGTTTAAGGTTCCTTTTTGTTTTACGAAAATTAAATATAATCATACAACGAACAAACTTACACATACATTTTATGATGCAATTAAAACATTGACTTTATATATATATATGTTTCTTTTATACTTTCATTTATCGCTTTAGCTTTTAAGTAGACACACGTTTTAATTTTTCAACTCTTTCGGTTCTGATTTCGTTTCGTTCTTTCTTGGTTTTTTGTTTTTTAAATTTGTTTGCCCTTGGCGCAGTGTGTGTGTGTGTGTGTGGGATACAAATTAAATAATTATAATGTATATATGTATATAAAAAATACAAAAACAATTCGGCCTGGTTGATCGCGTTGTAACGGTGGCTGTCTGTCTGTCCGAAAGTTCTTATTGCGGCGGCACTTGACTCGACCGTCGCTTGTCCTTGTCCTTCTCCTTCTCCTTGTCACCCTTGCGCCCAAAGATGCGGAACATGCCGCTGCGTCGCTCCTCCTTGGAGCCCTTGCTGCTGCTGCTGCCCTTCACTCCCGACACGGAGGATATGGACTGGGCCTCGCTCTCGCTGGAGCTCTCCGCGGAGACGCGCGAGAAGCTGATGGAGTCGGGCTGCAGGGAGACGGGTCGGTTGCTCTCAAAACGTGTGGTGCCCCAACCTAAAGGAGTAGGGAATAAAGTGTGAGTGGGGGAAGAGTGTTTTGGCTCTACGTAGAGGCTTCATGCATGGGGGGAGTGTGGGAATAACATAGAGTGGAGTTGAAGAGCAAGCATTAAGGGATATTATTCTTAGCCTAAAAGGTAGGGGAATTAATTGAAATTCTTTAACTTGAACCAATATTAATATCTTTGGGAGGTGTTATTAAAGATAACATTTAAAATTTGAAAGAATTTAAGATCACTTTGGTTCGAGCTATAGAAAATTCGTTTGGAAATAGCTTATCCTGAAACATATATAGGGAAAATCAATAAAAATACTTTGCAAACTCGTGCGCAGATAGGAGCGACGTGTTAGCTTGGCCACCTTGAAGGTTGAGGAACCTTTTTAATCACCCACAAAAGGCATGCATGCGGAAGAAAGAGGAATATAAACAGAGAAGAATATATATAGACACAGATCTTAAAGATCAGCCATAACCAGCATGCACTTATGACTTAAATTATACAAAATATACAGTTTGTGTTAGGATTAATGATGAGTTTTGTCTAACCACCAATTCCGATTGACTCGCTATTGTTATTCAGATGCAGACCCATATAGCTTGGATTACTGATGGCATTGCTAGGCTCCGCGGATGATGATTTGGTCGATGAGGTGGGCGAGCTGGTTAGATGCCACACCGTGCGACTGCTCGAGGTCACTTGGTGGGTGGTGGTACTTGAGGTGGTGGTACTTGAAATGGTGGTGGTGCTGAAGCCTTGCTTCACATTACCATTGCCATTGCTGCTGGCCCCGCTGCTCGACCTCTGGGGACTGCTGCTGCCATTGTTGTTGTGCGCCTCCATCTCTATGAACTTCCTCGTGGAGTCGATCCGGCCAGAGGGAACCCTCTGCTGCTGCTGCTGGTGTGGCTGCCTCGTCAGGTTGTTGTTGTAGTAATCGGGCTGACTGGCCGCCGCATTGAAGGCATTGATCCGCTGCTGGACCTGCGCCTGCTGCTGCTGCTGGGAATGGGAGTGCTGATGCTTCGGGTGGCCACCCACGGGTGGCATTGTCGTGGGCAAAGGCGGCGGATTATCTAATACATCGGCATGGTTTTGGAGGACAATTTGTGGTACAATGTGAGTGGCATAATGTGGAGGTAATGTGGTGATGGGAGAGAGAGACACAAGTGGGGCTACCTTACTATTTACTATCCTAGGAACTTACCCGATTGTCTGGCCTCGCTGTTGCGTGTGAGCACCGCACTGTCATCCTTGCTGCTGCTGCCATTCTGCTGGACTCCACTGGAACCACCGCCGGCGGGTAGGGTGGCAGAGCGGCCATCGGTCAGATCTGCGAGGAATTCTTTTTAAAAAACTTCATCTTTAAGGTTTATATGGTCTCCTTACCATTGCTGGAACTCTGCCGATTGCGCATCACCACTAGATTCTCCTGGCTCTGGCGTTGGCTGGCCACTGGCGGCGCTCCTCGGGGGGGAATGGGTGGCTTCTGGTCAAAGCCGGCGCTGGGTGAGCTGGGGGAACTGGGCTGGGATGGCTGGGATTGCTGCTGCTGTTGCTGCTGCATCTGTCGCTGCAGGAAGGCCATTTGGGGAGTGGCTGTGCCATCTAGGAGCTGACCACCACTTGCTCGACGCTGGGAATCAGGCGAGGAGTTGCGGGAGCTAACAGGCGACTCCACGCTGCTGGTGACCTTGATGTCCGGCGAGCTGCTAGACTGTTGCTAAAAAAAGAGAAAATATGGGATAGGAATGGGATGGGATTCAATCAAGAGAGACCTACCTTCATGGACTCGTCGTAGCTCAGCAGCTGTAGGTTCGGCGGCAGGCTGGCATGGAAGGATATCTTCCTCACCCAATCATTGAGGATGTCCAGCGACGGAGCCTCGAACAGGAACTCGGAGCCGTCGGGCAGCTTCAGCCTGAAGACGTACTTCTTCTTGGTGTAGTCCTCGGCCCGCTCGCACTTGGCCCCCAGAATGTTGACCGGCGCCGTGGCCGTCTTCTGCTGCAGGAAATCGTTCTCGTCCTTGAAGAAGCACACCAGCTGGCCGCAGAGCACGGTGTGGAACTGCTTCCATGAGCGGACGGGCGCCTTCTTGCCGCCCGACTGCAGGCCGTGCTTGCGCTCCAGGCTGCCCTGGATCTCCACGGGCGGCAGATCGAAGCCCTCGCCCTTCTGGTTCTTCCGGAAGGATTGAGCCCTTCTCCTGGTGGTGAAGGAAGGCGTCCTCTTGGCCTGCTTCGGCTGCACCTTCATGCTCTCCGCTCGCTTCACATTGGCGTCCGCGGAGCCGCGACGCAGGCGATCGCCGAACATGCCGCTGGAGCTGCTCTTCTGCAGGGCCAGGTGCTCGTTCTCGTCGCCGCCAAAGGAAGGCCTCAACTGGGCCACCGACGGGGACTGGGAGCCACCGGCAGTCTGGGCAGGCGTCACCATGGGCGCGGAGAAGATGGGGGTCTTCTCCTGGGAGGCCGCATTCTGACGATGCTCCTGCTGCTTCTCCGCTCGCCGGCGCTCGTCCGCCAGGCGCTGCAGTTCCCTTTGCTTGATCTGCTCCAGGCGCTCCTTTTCAAGACGCTCCTTCTCCTGCCGCTTGCTGATCTTCTCCTGCTCCAGCTGCTGGCGGAAGAGCTGCTCCAGCAGCGTGATCCGCTTGATGGCCTGGAACTTCTCCTCCTGCGCGGCCACCGTCTTCTCAAAGTCCTCGTGGCGGCGCAGCAGGTCCTCCACCTGCGGTATCGACTCGCCCAGCTTGGAGTCCTTGAGCTGCGGCTCCCGGCTGCTGATCCATTGTTCCAGTATCTCGGCGTCCTTGAGGAAGAGCTGCGTGTCCAAGTTCAGTTCGTAGATCTCGCGACGCTTGTGGAGGGTGTGCTTGAGGAGCTCGTGACGTGCTTGGAGCACCTTGATCTTGTCCTCCACCTCGTGGGCCAGGAAGTGCTTCTCCTTGATCAGCTGCTGCCCGTTGGCCGCGAACTTGGCGAATGTCTCGTCGCGGGCACGAATCTCGGTGTCGTGGTCCTTGGTGCTGGCCAGCAGGAGTTCGGCCCCGGCCACACTGGTGGCCAGCTCGGGGGCCGTGATCTTGGCCAGCATCTCGTTGATCCAGGCGATGAGGTCGCGGTACTCGTCGAAGTACGACTGCAGCTGCTCCGCCTGGCTGAGCTTGCTCTTCCGCGCTCCAGTTTTCTCCCTCAGATCCGTCCAGGCCTCCACTGTCTCATCTCGCTTCACCTCGATGTGCTCCTTGGCATCCGGATAGATCTCGCCCAGCTTCACTGCCTCCGCGAGGACAGAGTCCACCTGGCCCTGGATGCCCACCAGTTCGGACTCGAACACCTGGTGCTTCCTGCCGAGAGCTTGGATACTCTCCAGGTCCTGGCCGTAGTCCTCGGAGATGAGCGAGGCGTCCTTCTCGTTGATCAGCTGGATGGTCTCATCGGCCACCCGGTCGTAGACATGGACCTGCTTGGCTCCCGCCAGGGCATCCTGGCGAGCGTGCACCAGGTCCTTGAGCTCCTCCCACAGCTGTTTGGTCTCATCCCGCTTGGACTTGATGGAGCTGCGGTAGGGATTGTTCTCCTGGATGAGGCGATCTCCACGCTCCAGGCAGGCCTCCACGCGCGCCTCGTTGGCATTCAGGTTGGACACGAAGGACTCGAAGGCCAGGATGAGCTGCTCCACATGCTCCACGTCCTCGCCGTAGTCCTCGCTGGCCGTGACGGCCATCTGGTCGCCCACCCACTCGTGCAGCTCCTCCGTCTCCCGCAGATACTCGAAGAGCTTCTTGCACTCGCCCAGTCGGAGCTCGCGCTCCTTGGCCAGTCGCAGGAGGTCCTCGTACTGCTGACCCACCTGCCCGTTCTTCTCGGCAATGTTGGCGCTGTCAAAGTGATTCCTTTCGATCAAACCAGTGGCCAGCTTGGCCACCTTCTCGATGGAGGGCCTGAAGGCGGTGAGCTCGCGCTGCAGGACCTCCAGCTTTTTCTGGTGTCCCTGGACGGAGACCTCGTCGCGGCCATAGTCGCTGCTAGCCAGCACCGGGCGCTTCTCCCTCATCCAGGCGTCCGCCTCGTTGGCCTCCACATAGAAGAGCTGGCTCTCAACAGCGTCCAGGAGGCGCAGCCTACGGATGGCAGCCAGATCTCGCAGCTGGACGAGCTGCTTCTGCAGGAGCTCCGACTTGTACTGGAGCTGCTCGCTGGCAAAGTGGTTATCCCGGATCATCTGCTGACCTCGCTGCAGGAGGGCCTGTATCAACGGCTCCTGTGAGGTGAGCTCGGCCTCCAAAGAGTTGTGCTTCTTCTGGAGCCCTTGGACCGACAAGAGACTAGTGCCCAGGTCCTGGGAGCCCGCCACCAGCTGTTTCTCGGCCAGCCACTGCAGCTCGTCCTCGGCATCCCGCAGGAACTGCTGCAGACTGAGCGAATCCTCGAGGTTCTCCCGCCGAATGCCCAGGGGCTCATGCAGGGTGTTGTACCTCCGAATGCTGGCCGTGGCCCGCTCGTGGATCTCGTGGCGCAGGAAGTGCTCCGCCTGGAAGAAGAGCTCGTCCTTCTGCTTCAGCTGCTCGGCCAGCTCGCCATGGTGGGCCACATCGGCCTCCAGGCGTTCGTGCTTCTTCAGCAGGTTAGAGACGGCGGCCAGGTCTTTGCCGTAGTCCTCGCTGCTCAGCTGCAGCTCCACCTCGTCCATCCAGTTGTTGAACTCGTCCACGCTCCGGCTGAAGGCCAGGGCATCGTGGGCCTGCTGCAGCTTCTCCTTCTTGGTCTGGGAGGCGGCCTTCAGCTTCAGCCAATCCCCCTCGAGGAGCTGCACCTGCTGGGCGATCTCATCCCGGGCAAAGTGCTCGCCTCGGCAGAGACGCTCGCCCTCGTGGATCACGGACTGCACCCGGGGAGAGTTGCTCAGCAGCTCCGCATCGAAGGCGGCGTGCTTCTGGATCTTGCTCTGCAGGTTGCTCGGCTCCCGGTAGTTCTCATCCAAGGCCACCTGGAGCTTCTGCACCAGCCAGCGATCGATCTCGTAGAGGCTGCGCAGGAACTCCTGCAGCTGCAGGGATTGAACCAGGCGCTGCTTGCGCTCTTCGGAGAGCTCCATTAGCTTCTGTTTCCTCCTCAGGATGTAGGCCAGCTTCTCGCGGATGAGGTCAGCGTCCTTGGGCTCGCCCTCGAGTATGCTGTTGGCGAACTTCTGCAGCGTGTCCACGTGGTCGGCATGGAGCAGCTGCTCGAAGGCATCGTGCTTCTTGAGGAGGCGCTCCACGGCTGTATATGAATCACCCAAATCGTCGTTGTTGAGGAAGGCCTCCTTGTTGGCCAGCCATAGCTCCACCTGCTCCACTTGGGCCTTGAACAGCTGCAGCTGGTGGGCCTCCGTCAGATCCCTAGCCCTCTCGGTCCAGGCTTCGTTCAGGGTTTGGTGCAGCTCCTCCAGCACCAGCAGGTACCTACGCACATTTTCCGGCTGCTGCTGCTCTGGTCGCGTGGATAGGAGATCGCCCTGCTTCTTTAACCCAGCAAAGGCATCCTCCCTGCCCTCGATCTCCACCTTGCGCTCCTGGTGCAGCTCCAGCTGCGTCTCGCAGTCGTTGATCGTGGACGGCGCCTGCGTGTTGTGCATCTTCTTGACCATGTCGTTGACCCACAACTCCAGCTCCTTCACCTCCGACACGAACTTGTGGCCCAGGTAGGCCTCGTTGAGGATGGACTGGCGCCTAACAGACAGCGCCTGCAGGTTGCCCCACGACTTGTGGAGCTCCTCCAGCTTCCGTTCGATATGCACCGCGCCACGTTCCGGATACTTTTTGATCAGGAACTCGGCTGCGGTCTCATGGTGATCGATCTTCTGCTTCACGGCCGACATGTCCCTCTCCAAAGCCTCTTCACGACGAATCAGGGATTCGACCGCGGCCAGATCGCGCCCGGTGTCCGTGGAGCTCATGGCAAGCGACTTCTCGGCTATTCTTTCGGCCGTATCATCCACATCCCGGTTGAAGACATGGATCTCGTTGGCGCCGCCCAGGAGGGCACGGTACGCATTCAAAGCCCCCTGGAGCTGTCGCCACTTGTAGTTAAAGTCCTTGCGGCGCTTGTCCACGCCCTGGCTGTCGGCCGGTAGCTGGGCCTGGTTCATCAGCTTGTCGGCCAGCTGGTTGATGTGCTTCACCCGCTGGTCGTCCACCCGCATGTCCGAGTCCACGTCGTCCAGCTTGCGCATCAGAGCGTTGCAGTGCTCCAGGTCGCGGCCGGTGTCGCTGGCCTGCACCATCATCTCCTTGTCGCGGATCCAGGCCTCGATCTTGTCCAGCTGATTGTTGAACTCCAGGCTGTCCTGGGCCTCCTCCAGTCCCCTTCCACGCTGCTCCAGCTCCGCCAGGAGTCCCTGCCATGCTTGGAGCACGCGCTCAATGGCCAGCTTGATTTCGGGCGAGGATTCGTGCTGCTTGCTTAGGAGAATCACGCCAGTGTCCTGGATTTCCTGGATGCGACCCTGATTGGCTGCTACCTCGGCCTGGAAGGCCTGGTGCTTCTGCAGCTTCTTGATCTTCTCGTCCAGGTTGGCCACCTCCGCGTAGCTGGCGGCGTCCGCCTCCAGCTTCTTCTGCTTCTCGCTAATCCAGGACTCGGCCTCGGCGCAGTCCCGCACGAACTTGGCGTAGAGTAGGGCGTCCTCCAGCTTGTACCGGCGCACGGCGCACAGGTCCTTGACCTTCTGGCGGCGCCCCAGGACACCCTGAAGGATGGTCTGGATATTGGCACTGTCGTAGTGACGCTGCTCGATGAGCTTGCGACCATGCTCTTGGAGCAGGGCCACCTTCTCCTCCTGCGTCTGTATCAACCGCTCGAACTCGTCGTGCTTCCTGATCTTGTTCTGGACATCCTCCACGGTTTGGCCGAAATCGGAGCTGCTGAGGGCCGCCTGCTGGGAGCTGGAGAGGTTATCGATCTGCTTGGCGTCGCGCAGGAAGCAGAACAGGTCGATCTTCTGCTCCAGCATGATCTTCTTCTTGTTCCAGGCGGCGTGCAGCTTCTGCCGCTCGTCCAGCATGGCCGCACACTTCTCCTCCACATCGGCGGCGGCATAGTGCCCGGTCTGTACCATGGAGTCGCTCAGCTCATTGAGGTACCGGAACTTGTCCTCCCTGGCCTCAATCTCCCCGTAAATGGCATCGTGTTGGATCTTCAGGGCTGTGGCTCCCGCAGCATCGCTCACGTGCTCTTCGGCTTGGAGGGCAGCTCGAAGGTTCGAGGACCAGGACACAATGTCCCTGACATCCGTGAGGAAGGTCTGCAGGTCGGAGCTGGCAGCCAGGCGATCGCCGCGCGCTGTGGACCTCTCCTTGAGGTCATTCCAGGCGGCCACCACCTTGTCCTGCTGCTGGGCAATGGCCGTGGCATTCGAGGGATATTTGGCCTGCAGGCGCACCGAGTCCTCGACGAGGACTTGGAGCTGGGCCTCCAACGCCACCAGATCGTTCTCGAAGCCCTCGTGCTTGCGCAGCAGGGCCAAAGCGGAGTTCAGGTCCTTGCCCAGCTCCTGGGAGAGGGCGGCGTTCTTGTCCTGGATGCGGAACAGGGCCTCCGCGACGTCGCGATGGAAGCGGTGTATTTCGCCGGCGGCATGGAGCTTCTGCTCGCGCTGGTTGAGCAGCTGCAGCAGGGTCTCCCAGGAGGTTCTAGGGGGGAACACAGGGTATTATAAATAAGGAAAAGAAAGGTTCTCCCAGGAAGTTCTTGGAGGGATTCAAGGTACTAAAAATAAGCAAAAGAAAGGTTCCCCTGGACTCACCTCAGTTGTTCCTGCCTCTTCTCCACCTCGTTGGCATAGGGACTCTCCGAATCGATCAGCTTCTTGGCCAGCAGCTCGCACTGGTCCACCCTATCGGCTCCCACCTCTACGCGATGCTTGAGGTCGTCAAACTTGTTCTGGAGCAGCTGCAAATGCTCAAAGTCCTGGCCATAGTCCTCCGAGGAGGCGGCTTGCTCCTGCTCGCGTATCCACTGCTCCACCTCGTCGGATTCCAGGAAGTACTCGTGCTTGTACAGGCTCTCCATGAGGCGCACCTGGCGCTGGGAGGCCAGCTTGTGCAGGGACTTTAACATCTTCTCGATGAGCTGCTGCTTGGCGGCGAGGACCTTGCTATCCGGATGATGGGCAGCCACCATGGCGGCGCAGCTGTGTCCCATTTCGGTGACGATGCCTGAGTAGGTGTCCAGCTCCAGCTCGATGGTCTTGTGCTTGGTGAGCAGCTTAGCCGCAGAGTCGCGGTCACGGCCGTACTCCGTGGAGCGCAGGGCGTTATTGCGCTCACCCAGCCAGGACTCGATCTCGCCGGCGTCGAACAGATACTGCTGGGCTTTGAGGGACATGTCCAGCTTGCGGGAGCGCTCGTTGCAGTGCCGCTCTAGGTCCTGCCAGGCCTGCTCAAGCTGCTGGCACAGGCTCTCCACCTGCTCCCGCTCCGGATGCTGCTGGGAGATGAGTGCTTGGCCCGCCTGGAGGGCCTTGTTGATCATGGGCTGGTGGCCCTTGATCTCCGCCTCCAGCTTCTTGTGCTTCTTGTGCAAGGACTGGGCCTGGTGCAGGTTCTGGCCCAGCTCGTTGGACTTGGCCGCCGGCAGGTGGTCGTTGATCCACTGGAACTCGGCGTCCAGCTCGAACACGAACTTGTGGTAGTTCAGGCTCTCCTCCAGCTTGGCCCGCCGCCGCTGGGTGGGATCTCTTAGGTCCTTGAAGCGCTGCTGCAGCTCCTTGGTTCCAGCCTCGATGTTCTGCGCATTGAAGTGTCCCTCGTGGGCCATGTCATCACCGGTGGACACCAGCTCGGCCACCTTCTGGTCCCAGATGGTGATCTCCGACTCGAGGATCTGCTGCTTGTTGATCAGATCCTTGCAGCTGCGCAGATCGTTGCCCACATCTCCACTACGCAGGGCAGCGTCCAGCTCGTCCACCTTCTTCTTGGCATCCTCCAGGGCCCGATTGTGCTCCCGCTGCGAGGCCGCCTGCTCGAGCTTGCGGCCCTTGTCCTCGGAGAGGGTCAGCAGCTCCTTCCAGCGCTTGTTCAGGTCGGCCACGCGGGCCTCCACCTCGGGCACCCGATTGCCAGCCTGGACTAGAGCTTGACCATCCTTGGTCACGTTCCTCAGCTGACCCTCGTTGGCCCGGAGTTCGCGCTCGAAGGCCTGGTGCTTCTGCAGCTTGCGGGGCAGGTTGCTCAGATCCCGGTAGTTCTCGTCGCCCGCAATGCGCGTCTTGTCCTGCAGCCAGACCTTGAGGTCATCGGCCTCGGCGGCGAACTTGTGGAAGTCCTTGGAGGCTTGCAGCAGGCGCTTGCGCTCGAAGGCGCGATCCCGGACGGCCTTGCGCTTGCCTAGGACTTGCTGGCGGCGATCTCCGATGCTGCGGAGGAGGAGGAAGAGTTGGTTGAGTTAAAGGAAAGAAGAGCAGCATAGAGATATTAATGGCATCCGAAAATTGAAATTTCGCGTACTCAAATTCGTACTATTCTCATTTTGAGAACGGATTTTTTTTTAATTCTTAAAGTAAGCATTTTTTCCTAGTACAATCTTGATATGAGTATTTCAATTCGTTGTTAAACTAGAACATTTGTAATAAATTGAGAATTATTCGTTCTTAAATTAAGTACATTTCGTACTTTCGATGAGCAAACAAGTTCTCAAAAACGTAATTAAATTCGCTAAATGAGTATTTAAATTCTTAAAAATTTTACTCAAGCTGAGTACAAAACCACCTAACCACCTAAGTAAGAACAAACGTTATTTGAGTACGTATTTTCTTAATTTCCTTCCTCACAGAGAGAATTGTGTGGATATACTCACTATTTGGAATCGTAGTGATCGTTAGCTATGAGCTTGTCTGCATTGTCCGAGAAGCCCTTGAGGATCTTGTCCTGGGCCATCAGGCTCTTCTCAAAGTCCAGGTGACGCTTCAGTATGGCCTCCACCTCGTCCAAGGAGGACTAAACCCAAAGAGAAACCCTTTAAAATCGTTCCTAAATAGAGATAAACCCCGAGCAGACTCACCCCCAGGTTGTTGTACTCCAGGAAGGCCTCGTGGCTCTTGGTGGTGGCATCGATCTTGTCCGCCTCGCGATTGAACATCTGCAGCTCGACGCACTGCAGCAGCCACTTCTGCTTCTCGGCCCAGCCGCGATGGATGGCATCCTGCTCGGCCTTCAGCCGCTCAATCAGGGCCACCGTCTCCGCCATGTTGGGCTTGCCATCGGACAACTGCTTGCCCAGCTGGATGACCTCCACGAACTCCGTATCATGCGCCCGGATGTCGTCGCCCAGGTCGTTGTGCTTCTTCAGCAGATTGTTGGCCGTCTCCACGTCGCGCGCAGACTCGTCGGCATTGAGTTGATCCTTGACGGAGTCGATCCAGGCCAGGAGGACCTTGGCACTGTTGTTGAAGATCTGCTGGCCGACCTCGCTCTCGATGCGGTTGCGCAGGTCGTTTCCACGCTGCTGCACCTGCTGCCACATGTCCTGCACCTCCTGCTGGCGTCCGTTCACATTGTCCTTCTCCGCGGGATAGGCGTTCTTCACGGAGTTGCCCAGGTAGGTTACCCTATTGACCTTGTCCTCTACGGGTGCCAGCTCTCTCTCCAAGTTCTGATGGCGTCGCTGGAGAGCCTGGACTGTCCTGAGATCGGGCGTGATCACGGCCGTGTCCAGCTGCAGCATCTTCTCGCTCATCCAGACCTTGGCCTCGTCGCAGGTGCGGTTGAAGAGCTCCACGCTGGAGGCTCCCTCCAGGCTCTTCTCGCGCTGGGCCTTTGCATTGTTGAGGCGCTGCCAGATCTGATGGATCTGGCGCTGGCGGGCAATGATCTTGTCCAGCTGCGAGTGTCCCTGCCTGCGGAAGGTGTCCACGGCGGTGTCGATTTCCTCCACGCGCTTGGAGGCGGCGGAGAGATCGGTGATGAACTTCTCGAACTTGCGCTTGGCATTGTCCACGCCCTCCTCGCCGGAGTCGTCCGTCTTGATCATGCGCTCCTTCTCCTTCATCCACTTCTCGAAGTCGTCGCACTCGCGGTAGAAGCCGAAGAGGTGGATGGAGTCCTCGAGGAGGGCATGGCGCTTCTGGGCCATCTCCTGCAGCTCATCGTAGGTCTGGTTGATCCTCGCCTGGCGCCGCTCCACGCTGTCCGCGTTCTCGTTGATGCTTTGGGTGGAGGTACGCCGCTGAACGAGCGGCTTGGGGGTTACACTCACAGCCGGTTTGATGCGCTTCACGGGCACCACCTGCCTGACCAGGATTGTCTTCTTGACCTTCTGCAGGGACTTGACCTTCTCCGCCTTCGGGACAATACAGGCCACTGGCCGGGGCTCGATCTCACGGACATAGTTGGCGGGGACGAAGCCCTCGAGGCCGTTGTCCTTGCGGACGCACCACCAGTCGTCGTTGGTCTTGGACTTGAGCAGCATCACCTCGCCCTTGTCCATCTTCATGCCCTGGCCCTCAAAGGGAAACAAGGACTTGACATGCGGCAGGAGTTTCGTCTCGGTGACCTTCTTGTGCTCCAGCTTCTCCACCCACTCGTCCTCCCACACCTCCTTGGGCACCAGCCGCGTCTCATTCACCCACTCCTCCTGCTCCTGCTCGGGCAGGTCGGGCTCCTCCACGGCGGACAGCTCCAGCGTGCAGATGCCGGCCTTGATCAGCTTGTCCGCCTGCTGGTTCAGGTTGAGGATGTCCCCGGAGTAGGCATTGAGTTCACCCTGCAAATCCCGGTGTCGCTGGAGGAGGGCCTGGGCCGAGGGCTCATCGTTGCCGTAATCCCTGGAGTTGACCAGGGCCATCTTCTCGTTCAGCCAGGACTCGGCCTCGTTGGCGTCCGTGTAGAACTGATAGGCCTCGGCAGCGTCCTCCAGCTGCCGGCGTCGCAGCTCCACCAGGGCCTCCAGGGCCTGCCAGTGCTCCGCCAGGGAATCAATCCTGCTCTGGATCTCCAAGGAGCGTGGGTGCTCCTCTCCGATCAGCCGCTTGCCCGCCTCGGACATCTGGCCGGACTTGGGCTTGCGGGACTTGATCTCGTCCTCCAGGGCCTTGTGCTTCTGCTGCAAAGAGAGCACTGCGCGCAGGTCCTTGGCCGTGATGCCCGTCTTGCAGATGCGCTGCTTGTCCACCAACCACGACTCCTCGTTGTCGTAGTCCTCCATGAAGTGATGGAAGTTGCGGGCCTCCTCCAGGCGCGCTCTCCTGGCCGCCGAGCGACGCAGCAGCTCCGAGTAGGCCTCCTCCAGGTCCCCAAGTCGCTGGGCCAACAAAGCGGCATCCTTGTGCTCGGAGCTCTTGTAGGGCAGCGCCTGGCGGTTGAACCTCTTCAGGGTCTCGCCGTAGGTGTTCACCTGCAGCTCCTGCAAAGAGTGGGCCTGCAGGAGTTCCTCCACTCCCAGCAAATGGGGACCCACATCCTCGGAGGCAAACTGCTGCTGCAGTTCCCTCACGGCCTCCGTGGTGCTGGCAATCTCCCGCAACAGGTTCATCAGGTTGCTCATCTGGGAGAGGTTCAGGCGCTGGTTCTCCAGCAGCTCTAGGAGCTGCCGCCACTTGGCCATCACCTCTTGCTCCCGCCGCTTCACCCGCTCCTTGCCATGATAGTTCTCCCTGTCCAGCTCCTCGGCCATGGCCGTCAGGTCATTAAACCGCTCCACACGCGCTAGGATATCAGCCGAGATGGCCTCGTGCTTCTTGAGGGTGGCGTCCACTTGGCGCAGGTAGCGCGGATCGGACAGCACCTGGATCATCTCCTTCAGGTAGCCCTCGCGCAGCACCGACTTCTTCTCGAACTTGTAGTTGAGCTGCTCCAGCTTCTCCTGCCGCAGCAGCTCCTCCCTCAGGGCCACCTCGCGATGGTGCTCGGCGTACTCCAGGATCTGCCAGGCCTTCTCAATGTCGTTCACCAGCTGGCCATCCTGCGGATTGTACGGCGGCTGGTTGAGCGCCTTCAGCAGAGTGTTGATGGTGAAGTACAGGGCCTCGATCTCGCTGCGCTCCTTGTATCTGTGGGGTTTTGGTATTGAGGGAGAGTCGGAAGAGAAGTGGTGGGAATATACTCACTTGGGTGGCTTCTCAATGGTCCGGTACTCCTTGAAGGCCAACAGTTCCCGCTGGATGCCCTCCAGCGAGTTGGGCAGGTCGCGCTGCTCCAGCTCCAGTGTCTTTTGGCGGATCCAGCTCAGCAGGTTTGTGGTCAGGCGCTCGTACTGCATCTTCTTGCGATCGGCATCCATCAGCTGGCCCACGATCTGGGGGGGATAAAGGAAATGGAGACGATGGATGGGATCAGTGGTTGAGCAACTTTCTAGGCCTAGGTCTGGAGTAGAGGCTGGGCCCGGACCCCACCCGGAATCCGAATCCGATCGGTGGCCCATCCATTGTGAAGTAGAGCGTTAACTCTGGGACACCGTTACGCTGCAGTGCATCCACATTTGAATCCCAATCCCAATTGGAATACTTACGTTCGCTATGCGCTTGCCGCTCTTCTGCTCGTTCTTCATGCGTGCAAAGGTATGATAGTAGGAGGCCACATAGGTCAAGATCGACTTTTCGTCAGGGCGGGCCGAGTCAACGTCCTCCGCGTCGAGCAGGCTGAAGGGGGCAGGGAGTTACACATTAATTTCAATGACAGTTACTCGAAATTATAATCATATAAGTATATATGTAAGTATAAGTCTATCGAGAGTGCTACAGAAATCACTAGCGTTTTGAAATCACTTAAAACGGTGTCCAAAAGTATGCTGCAAAAAGTGTCAGCGTAAAAATAAGCCAATTTTCAATTAACTTAAACCTCTGTTTAACATTTGGCATTTCGCAAAAACCTCTTAAACAGTTAAAACCAAGAAAATAAATCATAGAAATATAGAAGAAAAATAACATTAAAAAGTTAAAACCAAGAAAATAAATCAAAGAAATATAGAAAAAAAAAAGATTACAGTCACACCACGTTTGAAAAACGAAATAAAGCACATTGAAAAGTTAAAACCAAGAAAATAAATCAAAGAAATAAAGAAGAATCGATATAAAGACTACGATAACACCTTAAACTTTTTATTGCATACTTTTAGACACCGTTTAAGGTGATTTCAAACCTCTACTAATTTCTGTGGCACCGCACTATAAGTTAGACTTAGTTTTATAAACAATTCTAAAATTATATAAAATAAATCAAATAACTCACCTGGGAATGCCCAACTCGTTGGCGGCCGTGTCGAAGGCATGATTCAGATTGTCCAGGTTAGAGTTCTTCGAATTGACAATGGTGCTGTACTCAAACAGATCGGGACGATGCGAGTGGATGAGGGCATTGAAGCCCAGGCCAGAGCGCCAGGAGTTGGTAAAGTCCGTGATGTTGACGCCCGGATAGCCATGCGTCTTGCGCTGGCACCACAGCAGCAGGGCATCTTTGGCGGATCGCTTCTCGCTGGACTCGTTCTCCTCATCCTATTAAGGGATTAGGGGATTTAATTAGGGTTCAAGCTATATGGACTGGCTGCTTACCACATCGATTTCAATTTCCTGAATCTGAAACCGCAGAATGATGGTCCAGATGAGACCCAGGATGAGACGGGGATTGCCATCGACAATGTCCTCAGCACCAATGGACTCCAAGCGTACCTGTGCAGCAGAAAAAAGACACCAAGCATTGCATTATTCCATTCTCTCCTCTTTCTCTGGGTTTCTTTTTCTGGATTTCCGAGTGGAGCAGTGGGAGGTGGAGTGGGTAAGCCTCGTCTCGGGTTACCAAGAGAGTTCCTCTACAGAGCAGAGCTGGGTCTGCCCCTGCTTAAGTCACGCATTATCAGGTGGAGGTGCTTGACCCCCGGCAGGTTCATGTGGGTCACCATCGTCGAGCGCTACACATTTGCATTTATGTATAGTAGGTCAGGGCGCGGACAGGTAACTCGCCCGATAACATATGGCATAAGTTACAAGCTGATTCCGATCTAAATCGCATTATCATAGCTACAAAGTGGTCAGCGGCGTTTTCGGGCTGAGATTTATGGCTAAAGGAGGAGCCAAGATGAAGATGAAGCGCCCTGCATATTATTTATTTCTTCAATATTTTTCGTTTTCAGATAGATTTGGATATTTAAACCAATTTGTGTTCTGGATTTTGTAGAAAATTTAAGCTCTTTGAGAGGCGTTTCCATAAATAAATCTTATGGGGAAATATAAAGAAATTTGGGATTTAATTTTGTATAGGTTTATAATTTAAAGAAGAGCAAGAGGAAGCTACATTTGCATATTAAATATTAGTCTTTGGGTTTCTATGAATGAGTTATATATTCCAGATATTGTTCTAGAAGACCTAGGCTTCTTAATTATATTTCGGTTAATAAAAGGAGAGTTTCTAGAGATATTTAAGAACAATTCTTGGGAAAAATTATGAAAAAATTAATCTTTGGGTTTTTATAAATTAAATATTACAGATGTTATTCTAGAAGTTCTCGTAGTTTTTGAAGTTTTTTTTTATATTTTAAATAATAAACTAGGAGATTTTAGAGATAATTAGCTAGAAATGAACTCCGAAACAAATAAGCTTTGTAGACATTGATTTCACTTAAAATTCATCAACAAAATCTTTGGGAAATATGAAGAAACCTCTTTAAAAATCTGTCCCCATTAATAATAACTGAAATATGATCACCATTCCATTACTTGCCCTTTCCTAGAAACCTATTATTTTAATACACTCCCTGGGAGAATTTTCTGGCATATTAAAGTTAAAACCATCTGGGTTCCATGGGTCGTGCCTCGTGGCATGCTCCACTGAGTCTCTTAGTATCCTCTACCTCTAAGGGAACACCCTTGTGCGTAAATCTTTCGTTCGGGCTTTTTTCAAGCCCACAAAACCAATTAAAATGCACTCAATACCCGTGTCACACGGAAACCAACGAATAAAATACGAAATTAAATGGTGAAAAGTAAAACTGAAAAACGGAAAAACTAAACAACTTTCACTGCAATGCACTGGCCAATGGGACAAATTGCGGCGAATTAATTGCTTCTAATTAGATTAGGACAGCGGCCCCTGCCTGGGATTGGAACTAGCCAGAAGAAGATACGAAACTATGTCGCACGCTAAGCTGCCACTTTGCACAATTAAAATCAAAAGAAAGTACCGGGAAAATGTGCCACGCAAACTAAGTCTCTTAGAGGAAAATAAAAAATTGCATTAGAAAGTATGCAAATATTTCAGAAATTTGCCAAGAAAAGCGCCGCCGAGACAGGCAAGGTAATTAAATATATATTTTGCCATGTCTTGACGTCGTCTCTCACTTCCCCAAGATCCGAGATCCCAGATCCCAAAGTCACACTGGGAGAAATATGAGCTCTTAAATCGGTTACTGGAAACTATTAACATTAATGAGTATAAGAAACGCATTTTCTTAATTAAAATTATAAAAGTAACTGAAGATGATGCCTGGCAATATCGGAAATAACTAAGCATATACCACACTCTGACTTCCCGTTTCTAAGCTAATAAATTCACAAAAAATACAGCACTCTAAAAATCTATAAAGTAACCATAATAATTGCTCTCTTACAGCCCCTAATTTCTCCCAGTGCACTGCCGCAAAGCCATGAGGAGAGCTCATATGGCAAACAAAGCACGCAATGGCCACGCGCAGCTGCGCAGGCGCGACTTGCACTTTCTACAAATGCGTAGAGCCACCACCGCCACTCACTCTCCCAGCCTTCACTCCACTCCAATCCACTCTCCCTCCGGACACATGCTGCTCCTCCTCCTGGACACATGTCTCACTCACCTTGGTGTGCAAGAATGCCAGACTCTTGTTGACATTTTCGATTTTATGGACGCGCATACGTCCGCTGTTCGGCTTGCCCAGTTTCTCCGACGATATGATCTCCAGCAGCTTCAGCAGCTTGATGCCATCGGCCAGGTCTGTGAATAGGTCTTCGACCTCCATTTTGGCCTACAAAAAAAACGAAGACAATATAAGCCCAGATATGTGAGTTGCATTCATATTATCATCGTAAAGGTCTTGTAAAAAATTTCTTCCTATCAAAATTCAAAGTGAATGTATAATTCGGTCGCCACAGAAGATATCGCTTTCATTTCAACACTTTTTAGAGGTTTGTTAGGTTGATATATAGCCTACAAAAATGCAATTGATTGTAAAAGTCACTTTATAGCTTAGGGAAATATGTGACAAAAAGACTTTAAGTCATCCTACAAATGCCTTTAATCATTAATGGTCTTTGAATATTATTTAAGTATTTTCTATCCCCTTTCTTACCTTGATCAGAAACGAGTTCATCCATTTTGTGAATGTCTTCTTCTGGATGTGCAAACGCTCCTCCTGCAGCGTCTTGATCCGCTCGTTCTCGAACTTGATGATGCCATCCCGCTGCGTCATGTTGGCGGAGTTGCGATTGGAGGGCGTCGGCGTCTGGAGCGCGGAGTAGCCTCCCGGCTCATATTGTGATGCTACACGACGACGACAACATGGAACATGGAACAAAATAAATCTCGGATTAGTTCAGGCTCGAAGTCCGACAAGTGCAACGTTTAGTTTTAGTGTTTGTTTTGAGGAAGAGAAACGGGTAAAAGCCACCTGACAACAGTCCCCAGACCAAAATCAATACTAGGCACAGAGGAAAATACAGAAAAAAATACAAGAGGGAAGTTCGAGAGATAGAGAAAGCACACCCGTGACGTTCGTATTGATTCAGAGATAACAGGTTATCGCCAACATAATTGCTTCTATAAAAAATACAACAAACACGCACCCAAATCAGTGACTAAAGTTAGAGTCGCATTCCAAGGCGGTTCATTTATAGTTTACGCATTCTGTCAACCGTAATTCCTAATTTTAAATCATTGTATCAGCGTTTGCCGATTAGCTAGGGGAATTTCTAACACAGAGAGAACCAAGAACACACACCGCAAGGTTCAGTTTCGACACGACACCTCATCACGTAGTTTTACTTATTTTTGAGACTAGTAAAGATAAGCCAAGTAGCCCCGGCCAATTGGCTTTTAACTTCTAGATCTTAATTGCACAAAGTTCGTTAAATATTTCGAGTTTAATTGGCATTGTTATGGAGTTTAAAAGTGCTTAGAATTTACTAATTAAAATATATCTTTCAAGGGGGATTTATACCCTTGAAGCATCGATTTAAATGATTTTAAAAAGCTTTATTTTGGCTTTGTTATTAAGTTTAAAAGGGCCTACAATTTACTAATTAAAAGAGATCTTTCAAGGTAGGACGTGTACCCTTAAAACAAAGGTATAAAGAATTTTATAAAGCTTTACTTTCACAAGAAATTTTTTAATAATACTTGTAAAACTTGTTTTTAAGCCTACAATTTCCAAGTAAAGATCGTTTTCTCTCACTATCATGATGCGTTACCTTTTATTTTGAAACAAATTTATTTTAATATAAATGCAACAAAAAATATTAAAAAACCAAGAATGAAACCAATTTAAGTCACCAACAGTCTCAGCCAGTTTATATACCCCCTGGCAAGCGTATCAAGTAGCCAAAATAGTCGCCACAAAGTGATATTGCCTTGGTTCTTATCAGTCAAAAGACGAAATTACTTCATACCCATGGAAAAAATGGTTCACAGCTTTGTTACTTTTTATCAACGATTCGTTTTACGTAACTACTGGGCACGAAGAAAAAAAACGCCAAAAAAGGTTCCGGGAAACTAGAGAGCGGAAACTGCAGAAAGCGAAACTTATTTTTTAGCACTGAATAAAATCATTCTAGGCAGTCGCGACTCATTTGTCAAATATTTGCGGGGGCTTATCAGAAGTTCCACCCAAAATTGTCAGATAAGAGCAGGTTATACTTTCGCTGGGGCAATCGGAATTGTATAATGATCCCCAGGGAGCTTCCAGGTGGAGAAGTTCAAGTTCAAAATGGGAGTGGGGTGTCCCTCTCCTTACCCAAAGACTGCCGCTCGAAAGATATATATCTCCGATATTCGTTGCGCGTAAAGTTGGAGCGCCTGTACTCCATGGTTTTTGATCACTAGAAATTTCGAGGGGGAAAGTGTTCGTTTGCAGCACCAAGTGCTAGCGAAACATTTATTATAATTAATCCTAAAGGTATCGGTTTATGTATTTTATTCTTCGTTTCGATCGGAGCCAGAGTTACTGTCGGAGCACGCGCCGTTTGGTCACTGAAACCACAGAGGGTCGCTCTGCCCGGAGTGGGGGAAAGCTTCCTCCCCCTTTGAGTGTGTTTATCAGATGAATTAAAGGCCAGGCCGAAAAATTCTTCAACTGAGCGCTATGGTGAATTCCTTTTATCGCACGTAGCATTAAAGTTTAACTGATAGCACCTGGAGAGAACGAGGTAAGGGGTGCCTTCTCCGATCTGGCAAATCCTCTGGCAAATATTAAGCCTCACAGGCCCTGGAATCTATATCTTATCAGCCGATAAATCCCACATACCTCGGACATATGTTGGCAGATAAAGGAGTCGGTATTTATAGAGGGGAATGCACTTCAATATCGAGTTATTTATGGGGGCCCTGTCAAAAGCCAAAAGACTAATGAATGGGCCATTAAATAAAAGCCAAATTTGATCATTCTTCGTCTTTTTTTCCTCTCTCTGACATCATTCCGAAGAGCTATAATCTCGAAAATCCAAAACCCAGTGTCATATTGCTGTTAATAGATCATTTATATAGTATATAGCTAGAGCTGAGGTCACCTGGAAGGCATTTGCCGCCAGTTGGCAAACAGAACACTTCGCTTGGACAAATACAAAAATCAATTAAAAAGAGGTGAAAACTAAACAATAAAAACAATACAAAAAAATGGCAACAACAACTAGAGCGGCGTGACAATAAACTTTACCATACTGCGATAAGGTACGGTCTTATCAGGCTCTGAATTCCAAACAGAACGGAAAGGGTTCGAGTGGAATTGCGGCATAACTTTAGGCTTAGTTGGAAAAAACAATTAAAATAATGCCAGGTTTATTGTTTTAAACAAAGAATGAGAAGTACAAAATAAATTGCGTAACATATAGGTCATTTAATATATTAATATTGAAATATAAATCCAAAAAACTATATAAACTTTGCATATTTCTAATAAAGCAGAGCTACTGTGAGCATAACTGCATATTTATTGTGTACAATAGCCGCTATTAGAGCTTCTAATTATGCAGAAAAGCATAAACAGAATATAGCTTGTTAAAACGTTACTAAAATCGAAACAAATTTAAACTAGAATGCCAGGACATTAAACTCCCTCCTTACTTATTCCCCAAAACACCACACCAAGTGTTAGCTCATTTATACCTCATCTTGCGCAGCTGTGTTTGCCCATAAACTATTTATATAACCCCAAGATGCCGGAAAAAGGGAGGCAAAGTCAGGGGCAAAGCCGTAGTAGCTCAGGGTCGAATTCCGAGCATCCTGTTTACCGAAATAAACACACATCCCGAACCAAGAGCACATGCGCAGCAGCTGGAAGCAGGAGCTCAACGATCCTCTTTTCTATTTATAAACAAGCAAAGCCACACTTCTCACTCTAAACACGATTATTGAATTTTTTTCGGGGGTTCTGCTGCCCTCGAGCAGATCTTAATCTCCGAGTGTTCCACATACTATATACTCCGGTTAGCTAATGAAGGCGGCAACAACCTTAGGTATCGTGTAAAAATTAGCATAAATCAATAAACATTTAGCGCGTTTTGTATGCTTAATTTTTTATGGGAATTATGCAAAAGAGTCACACATATCACATTCGCTCAAAGTCTCTGGTATCCCATCATCTAATGATACTTTAAAGTATATCAAGAGGCCTTTTAGCTTTTTTGCAATTTAGATAGCATCCCAAGTCGTTACCTCTTTTAATTACATTTGCGTGAGTGATTGAATATGACTGATAAAAACCTAATTTCCCTGTCATCTCTCTCTCTCTGAAACTTGTCTCCGCTTTTTTGTAGAAAATAATGAGACCTGTAGCGCGCCCGGCAAATTAGGGAATTGGTGGCTTTGTTGTTAAAAAATCTCTATGCATAAAATTACCTCATCAGCGGACTGAAAAGAATTAAAATTCAGTCAGTCAAAAAAGCGAAGAACAACAATGTTATAAATTCTTTTGTCTGTGCCTGGCATGTTAAACAATTTTCAAAATCCCATTTACATTTACATTTATTTTATTTTGGTACGTGATCTTTGCTGCTTAAATCTAATCTAAATCTACTGTTTATATACAATTTGTATTTAGAGGTGAATGTGTGTTATGTACAGATGTGTTAGTTTGTGTGTTTAGGGGCAGCAGCCCTAAGATAGTTTAGTTAGGGGGGGGTTATGTTGACTGGTTATTGGAGGGTGCGGGACGGCAGTTGCCCGAATGTTGTTCGTTTTAATCTTCTTCTTGTTGTTGATTTGGTAGCTCTCCTTGCAAGGCGGTTGGGGTGAGCTTTAAGGCGGGTT